>JAKOGI010000520.1:445000-541068 GCA_029747015.1 Carnegiea gigantea | reverse complement strand
GGTTGCTGATTCTAGTCATTTTAGCTTGGATTCTGAAATGGATGAGGTTTATCATTAGGGTAATTTGGCCTCGATCGGGACTTATGTTTGAGGGTTATGCTAGGGCGTTGTTCGCATGGAAGAATGAAATTAAAGGAAAAGATCAGGTGTTTGGTAGTGCTGATGCATTCTGGTACAACATGTGGAAGTATAGTATTACACACCCCATTTGAGTATGTGCTTATGTGGAACTCTCGATAACAAATTGTGGTTAAGTGCAAAGTAAAGAGTTGTAGGTTTTTCATTTGTGTCATGGGTGAAAGAAAGTTGAAGGGGTGGTTGAGACATAGTTTAGAGGGGAACCCTAATCACAAGACAGGGAACCAACGCAAGATAGGCCAATGTGGAAGAGAAAGGCAAGAGCGAAGTTAGTATCATGCCTAATCGAGGTCAAGGTACGAAAATCCTATGACTAATTGTCCTCAGAGACAATGATGGAGTTAGAGTTAGAGCCTAGAATGTTATTGACATACATATAGGCGTGGCGGGTATGTGCGCCTTTTAGTGGAAAGGACCAAGGTTCAAGCGTATATTTATTGTATTTAGGGCTTCGCTGAATGACTTCATATTGGGTTACTATAAGAATTTTTTGTTGATGGCACTCACCTGGGAGGTCCTTACAAGGGGATAATGTTCTCTAGCAATGCATTGGATTTAGATAATCACTTATTTGACGTTATATAAACAATAGTGGTAATGAAGAATAATGATGAATAGTTATGTGTCATAGCTGAGTTGCATAAGAGTTTGGGAGGCTGCCTATGATGGTGTCTTATCGAAACGCAAGTTTACTATATGCTGTGGTAAAGGTTTTAGGCTCGAGAACTATACATATTGTATGAGACATTTAACAGATAACTTCATTGGGGCAACTACGAAGATGAATTTCAAGTATGACGCATTGAAGGATATGTTAAAGGAGATGTTTGATAGGGTGACATATGCACCTATTATAATAGAGTACATTGATGCATTAGATGAGTTGAGAAAGTTAAAAATTGACTTGATTATGTGGAATGAGCATAATGAATCAAAATAGTGGGTACAATCAAAGTTCAAGAAGGAAAAGTGGGAGAAGTTGAACAATAACCCAACCGAGAGTTAGAACAAATGAATGCAAAAACTTAGGCAACTGTCCATCCTGTGTCTGACGCAGGGTTATATTTAGAAGCTTGGCCTGAAGATGGCCAAGAGAAAATTAGGGCTATAAAATTGGAAGAATGGTATGGGGGAGAGGATAGAGGAAAAGCTAAAGACCAATCATAAGAAGTTAGCATGTGTGATTAAAGTGGTGAAAAACGTTAGCGACATGGGTCAGTAGTGTGCAACTGACCAATAGTAGAAGATTAATTATTAATCTTAGTAATCAAACTTGTACATGCTAGAGGTGGCAGTTATGAGGATCCCTCTAGCCCCATGCAGTGATAACTATTGATAAGAAAAATATGCAGGTATATAAGGTCCTAACACAAAGAATAATATACATAAATGTTGTCCCTTCCATGGAAACACATAATTTAGCAAATGTTGATGATTGGACCGGCGAGTTGGGGGTGTATGTAACGCCCCCAAATTAAATATGTTCCGCTGTTTATATTCTCCTTAATAAATCACTCAATTATAATATGATAAATCCAATGATAGGAGCGTTACCACCGGCCCAAAGGATAAGCCTTGAAGTATGTGTCCTGTACTAATATAGTTAAGCATAACCTCAACCATACACATTCACACATCATCATCCATTCACAATCCAGCATTAACTAATGTAAGGTTTATAAACCACAGTAAGATAATTCACCATGTAATCTACATCCTCATACACCAAAGAATTCAATATACAACTTTAAAGTATGCATATACTGTATTACTGTTGAGATTTCCTTGCTCAACTTATCCTCTTCCGCTGCTTTGCTAGCATAAGGGCAATTCTCTGAGCACTTGCCTAAAAACAAAACATGAAAAGCATTTCGAACTGTGAGCCAAAGCTAAGTACATGCATTCCTGAATTGTTAAATGATCATTGAAACACTGGTTGGGCCCGCTTTACAATTCATTTTAAGTTAAAACAGTGAATGAGATGATGTAAAACTGCATTGCTAGTTATTATCTGATAGTGAACCCCTTGATACTATTACAATCTATGGATAGGTGTACACCTGCCAAGCCGACCGGGGGACCTGGCCTGAAACCATGCAGGTAACTGAAGGACAATGCCCTATAACTGATGACTGATGGGGTCACTAATTATATGATAAATCACTTATTAAACTGATTCATTGATGTACTTATCAAAACATTACGATTTCGATGAATACATGCTAATTTCTAAAGATACAGGCAATGAACGTACCTGAAGTGTTTAAAATGATATTTCACTTGATAATACGTATGCACAAAGGAAAATGGTATATTAGGCCCCGATTTTGCTAAAGAAATGTAATTATAGGTAAATGTAGTTAGTAAACCATGTTCACTGATATAATTTACTACAATTCCAATGATTCAATATAAGGCAAGTTACAACAAAATGATTTGAAAAATAAATCAGTTAGGGTTATTGATACAACAAACTGATACAAAATAGGCCAATTGGAATGATTGAGCTGCTAATAAAGATTTCAATTGATATAATTGAAATATGAGTCCTAATATTTTGAAATGGATAATGGAAAGTGTGATGCTTCTGAAATGGATAATAGAATGGTTAATGCTTCTAAAATGGGTGACAAATGGTTTATGCCATAAGGGATGCTGTGAGGTTCATAAAAGCTCATATAACACCCTAACTTGATCCGAAGGACACTGATTTTGAGTTATCACTCTGCTTACTTCCCAAATTGTATTTTCATACTTATTTAACTCAGCTTTCAACCCAAGTAAGCTTCTGTACATAATCAAACTTGTTGAACTCACTACACTTTGTAATTTCCTTGCAATACCCATAATTATATAGAACTTCTAAAAATATTTCCAAATGTCACGATTTTTATATTCACTCATATTACCGATTGATGGTCTGCATTAGAAAATTCATATCTTTCACTCCTAACCTCCAAATAAGATGTAAAACCCGAATATGAAAAGCTCCTAATGTCCACTAAAATGTTTATTCAGGACACAAAGCATGATTCACATAGTAAAGTCCCTAAAATTAGGGTAGAACACAGGCGTACACCATTTCAGTTCAATCCGCGTAGTCGTAGCAAAACGGCCATAACTTTTTCCACAGAACTCGGATTAAGGTGATTCAAAAGGCATGTGAAAGCTAACTCATTGGCCACACACAAAAAATACAAATTTTGAATGAGCCAATCAATACCAGTTTTTTCGTAAATTCCACTGTTCAAAACTATTCCCAGTTTCAATGTATTCTGTGTGGTCTTCAGTAAATAGGTCATAACTTTGTCCACACAACTCAAAATTGAGTAATTCAAAATCCTTTTGAAAGTCAACTCATCAAGCTATCACTACACCAAAAAACATGAATTTTGGATGTGCCAAGTAATACCAATTTTCTCTCAAAGTGACCCCTATTTCAGGTCTGTTGACAGCTCAATAACCACATATTTGCAATCTTTTCTTCACATAACCACCCACTAAAATCAATCTTTAACTTACATAAATTAGCATAAACATCTTGATATTCATTACCAATGCCAAAAGCCATCATTACACCCTAACCTTGCATGATTAAGAAGTAACCCTAACCCTAGCATAATCCAACTTTAACTCCATCATGATCCATCACAAGATAACTCTCAATTCAATCAAAACAACATGATCCATCATTAAAACAACCAAAACAAGAAGTGAAACCATTAATCCAAAGATCAAGATTGTAGTCACTTACTTTGAGCTTGAAACAAGTGGAGATGGAGATGATATTTGGTGATTTTGAGGGTGAAAGATGATAGCTGGTGGAGGGAGGTGGTTAGGGATTGAAATCCTTGCCGGAGAGTGGCCGAAAAGTGGCTAGAAAACACCATTATAGGGCAGGGAGGGGTGGCTGCCATGGGGTAGAGAGAAGGAGGAGAGAGAAAGTGTCTTGAAAAATTGCTTGGTGCAAATAAAACTTAAGCAAATAAATACTTGGCTGAAAATTAAGCACAAGAAATCAGCTTTTGCTAATGACAATTAAGGCCTACTTATGGTAATTACATAAGCAAATGGGTTAGGAACCTATTGGGCTAAAATTGGGCTTAATTTGGGCCCGAAAGAAAATTAAACCCTATGCGATTAAATTTTCCGTAACTCGAAATTAAATGTGATACCATGAAAAATAATTTAATCTTTTAATTCATAATTATCGAGGCCTAATATCAATTTCTCCGAAATTTTTTTTTTCGGTAAATGAAACTCGAATTGCAAAGTAGGGCCCAAAATGAATTTTCCCAATTGGGATAACTAGATAAAATAAATGAATGTGAAAAATGAATAACATGGCTTAATTAAATAAATAAACATGATTTAAGGTCGGGCTATTACAGTGTGTAAGCTGGATGAAGACTATAACTGCCATATTATACCACCTCAAAATGCTAGACCACTTGGGAGACTCGAAAAACGTAAGAGCGAATCTTAAAGGCAAGGGAAGAAAGTTAGGAGATGTTCTAAGCACTGTGAGGTCAGCCACTACAAGAATACATACAGGAATCTACTTGCGGACTTCGATGCTCATTGCCTGGGTGATGTTGTGGATATGGAGAAGTTATTAGGTGGATATCACCCAGGCTAAAGTACTCCTGAAGATAATGATAGAGGTTCTTTTGTGATAAAACATGGTCATTTGTTGGCAATTGAACACCTTTATAGGTAATGGTAGATTTTTGGAAATATATTTGTGTTATAGTTTTAGACAATTGTGATGTACGATCAATATCATATGTTTTGTGTAACTGTCTATATATTTAGATGGTTGTACTCACTATTGCGATGTATGCATATAATGTATATGTCAATAGAGGTTGTGGCTAAATGCAGTTGTGTTATATGTGGTACATGTAAAATGACAACTCTGCATATTGATAATGTTATTTGATGTTGATATTAACCACACCCCAGACATCAGTTTAAAAATCTATGTATGTGAATGTGCTATGGTAAAGTTTAGGTCGTTTTGCAGGGGTAGAGTTTTAAGGGTTTAGGGTTAATCAATAACATTAAGATTTACAATGTACTTTATGCTCAATGTTTATTGTTTTGACGCTTCATAATTTATGGTGTATGATTTAAACACTTTTTGATTATAATATTCAGGTAAATTACATCAGGGACCAACGAGGTATATGTTAATATTATTCTAATCTGACAATTTTTGGAAAATATTTTGAGGTCCATGCAAGTTTGGGCTAATATTTTCTAGAATCAAAAGTAACTAAACTTGACTTTTTAAATTACAAAAAGTACCCTAAGTTTTTAAAATTTTCATTTTTAACCCCAATCCTTAAAAACTTTCCAAAAATTTAATTTTGTGCATGTGGTTTTCTGCTCAAAGGACTATAAGAAGCCCTCATTCATCTGGTATTAGAGCCACGTCACCAAAAAAAATTAAGATAATTAGGAATAATTAGTGGTTAATAAGCTAATTAATTATGTTTAATGCTTGAATCGTCATCTTCTTGTCCTACTCCTAATTATTCTCATATTGTACACTCACCAGAAGGAACCACTTTAGTAGACCTCAACTAAACTATATTATTGATATAGTTTTAGAATTAAAAGTAAAATTAGCAAAATTAGGACTGAAGCTAAGGATATAAAAAAACAATTGTCAGTAATTCATCTTTCTTTAATCAACAAAGTTAGACATAGTGAAAAATCTGATCTAAGTATTAGTATTCCATTTAAGCATAAATATCCTTTAAAAAACTCAACAGATAAAAATCCTTTTCCTTCGCATGATATAAAAATCCCAAACAAAGTAGGAGAAAATCAACTGAAAAATCATCTGAGAAGGCAAAAAAAAGAAGAAGATGATGGAGTATAAGCAATATAATCCTAAAGAACTATAGAATATCTTTGAAAAAGAGCAAACTCTAGAAGAATTAAACAAAATCATGGATGCAATAGTTGATAAACAAGATGTATTATCTGATAATAATGAAGAGATAAATAATGTCCAGGTAGAAGAAGAAGTGTATTAGTAGATGAACCTAATTAAACTAGAGGACTTTAATGTTGTATCTTTAGAAAAAAATTATGAAGAAACTGGATAAAAAATATGGCAAAATGGTATTTAACGACGAGATTAATGAGATTGGAGAAAAACTTAATATAGATGAAATTGAATCCAATCAAGTTAATAATGTAATACCTAAACCTGAGAATCTGGTGAACTTTCCAAAAGAACTACCCATTTTATGAGACCTAGGTATATTCCAATAGGACATACAACTAACATTTTCATAGGTTTTATCCCAAGAAAACCACGACCATTGAAGAGATTGATCTTACCCCAATTAGCCAAACATGATACATCCTAAACATCGATGGGGTTCGTAATAAAGAAGAAATATTTCAGCATTAGAATCGGCGCATAAATAGTATGCAAAACCTAAATACTATATGGACTACTGCAAAGTTCCTAAATTATATCGAGTATAGTTTTTCTGGCACTGTAACTGATTGGTGTGAGTCATTAAATGAGGATGGTAAAAACGCATTAAAAATGATGGAAACACCACCTATAATGTTCAAAAATCTATGTAAGGAAATGGAAACTAAATTCATTGGAGCTAAATTCGATTCCGAAGAAAAGGCTAGAGAATGGCAGAGAAAGATAATAACATAGAATTATGGGATATGAGATATCTTGAGAATTATATTGCTAAATTTAGTCAATATTATTACAAAATTACCATATCTGATCAATTTTATAATCAATGAAAAGTACATTGCATGGCTTAAATAAATAGATGTCATTGATACCCTTTGGTTGATGAATCTCTTATCTAAGAAAGTGCATTCATGATCAATGTCTCGATCTTCAGAAGCATAAGAAAATAAGAAAAGCAATTTTTAGCTTGTTGGAATAATCTGTACCAATGGGGAAAAGAACTTCAGAGGAGAAAAAAGAAAATTTATAAGAAAAAGAGCTTTAACAAGCAAAGGGGAAAGAAATATAAAAGAAAATATTATAATAAACCAAGCTCTAAAAAATGAAGATTTTTTAAGAAAGCAGCTTATTATCTGTAGGAAAAAGTAACTGTAAATGCTAGACATGCGCAGAAATAGGACATTGTGCTCACGAATGCAAAAAGAGGAAGAATAATAAGCTAATCGAAACTCTAGGTAGCTTAGATTATTTTGAGCTTAGCAAGGAAGAAGCAGTAGATTTAGCACTGAAAAGCATCAACAGAATTGTTGAAATTATACTAGAGGAAGAACATGAAGAAAGTGATTATGAAGAAACTAGTCATATGATGGAAAATTGTCCGATTAGTCTTGGTGATCTTCAAAGAGAAGAATTTGTTATAGATAATGAGATCAAAGAAGTCAAAGGAGATGGGATCATTCCCATAATTCGGAATGATATGATCTATAAAAAAAGATCTTTCAATTAAAGAGCAAATATGTATGTGAAATGATGGAAGGAAACTAAAAAATTGTGGAAGTGTTCAAGTGCAAATCACTCCATTACAAAACTTTGGTAAATATATTAATCTTTATGCTTTGTTCTATAATTTCAATAATCAAATAATCAGAGGGATTAAGATTAATTTATGTAATAGATCAGTAGAATTCAATTGCCAATCGAGATATTATGTAAGACTAAATGATGAATTTGCTAAAAATTTTCTACCCCTTAACATAAAAACAGTTGGGATGGACATGAAAAGAGGAGGATTACCATTGAGGATATTTTAAAAAATAATCTACAAACTAGATAATTCCATAGATCTAGAGACCAAGGTAACAACGATAGAGGTAGAGAAATTTGAAAGTCCTACCTTTATGCAAAAAATCCAAAGGATAAAATTCAATCCACATGAGATAAAAATTCATAGATCTTGGATACCTAGCTTTGCTAATCCGACAAAATTAATAGTAACAATGTAATAAAAATCAATAAGAATGGTAAAATTACCATTAAACCTCAATAATTAAGAAGCATAAGTGTAAGATCAAGATGGGCAGAAGAGTCCTCATCAGCTAAAGAAAACTTAAAGAAGATGACACAATTGGGATGACTTGTGAAATAAGTAGAATAAGTTTTGAACCCACAAGACACAATGTCGATCGAAGTATGAGTCTAGAGAGGAAAATCATTGGGTACAAAGCAAGAACTACTAGTGAACCAATTTATGAAAATGAATGACTCAAAAATATGACCATGGAGATATACTGTGAAGTCACCAACCAAATTTGAACAACATCTATATCCCAATAAATGTATGTTTAGAGGGATATAATAAATGTGAATTGTGCACCTACATAGATAGTGGTTGTTCTGTCTATTTTAAAAAAATTAATTTCTAAAACTCATGTGCAAGAAAGCCAATAATCCTTTACGATTAAGGATAGATGACAATAGAATAATGAGCCATAACGAAATCATAGGAGGGTTATCCATGGAAACAGGAGGAGTCAGATGCATTATACTAGTTTTATGGGCTACTGATCAACTCGTTCATGATATGATTATTGAAAATAATTTTCAAAGACTATATTCTCTACGCACACAGACCTTAAACCAAATAATTTTTACAATCAATGGACATTCAATTCCTATTAAAAAATTAAGTAAGGCTTAGACTCATCAGAAGATTGAGTTTACATGCAGCGAGCCTGGTGAAAAGGTAATGCCTGCACAACATGAAATAGCACTAACAATCTCACTACTTGAGTTATCTATTAAAGAGAAAATTAATTATTGAACAACAAAAGCAATTAGGCAAAGAACTCTACTGTGATAACCCACTAAAAGTTTTTGATAAATATAAGACAATTGTAAAAATCACTTTGTTAAATCTCAACACTATCATTAGAGTCAAATAAATAGTGTATACATACCAGGATATCTAAGAATTTGATAACAAATCAAAGAGTTTCCGGATAAAGAATTACAAACAGCTTAATGATAATACTATCTTTGACGTTTATTATATTTCTAACAAAATAGTCCCTTTTAATAGAATTCGAGAAGTATCTTGGTTCTTAAAAATAGATTGCAAAAGTGAGTACTGGCATATAAAAATGAATGACAAAAGCATTCCTTTTATCGCTTTTAGTGCTGCTAAGGACATTATGAATGGATAGTAATGCCATTTGGTCTAAAAAATGCACCTCAAACATTCCAAATAAGAACGGATAAAATCTTCAAAGATCTTGGACAAATCATCCTACAAAAGCATATTTTAGAAAAAAATAGAAAATTTATCAAACATCAAGCAGTTAGAAAGCTTTCTTGGATGTCTTATCCATGCTTTAGATTTCATTAAAGATTTAGATAAATTGAGAAACCATTGCAGCAAAAACTCAATAAGGCAGTAAGTGGGACATGGACTCTCAGCGATTCAAAGATTGTTCAAAATTTCAAAATGATGCATAAATATCTTCTTATTTTTATTTTTCCTAATGAAGGAGATGATTTAATTTTTGAGATAGATACCAGCAATGAGCATTGAAGTGCAATACTGAAACTCAAATAAGGAAAAATATTTTATAAATATTACAGTGAAAGTTTTAATAGAACAGAATGCAACTGTCCTATGATGAAAAAAAATTCTTACAGTTATAAGGGAGTAGAAAAGTTCTTAATCTTTTTAACGCCAAAACCTTTTTTTATTTGAGCTGATTACAAAGGCAGACTCAGTTTTGTAAAAAAAAAAAAAGAATTTATCAAACATGCAAGCACAAGGGAGACTCCAACATTAGCAATTATGGCTTAACCAGTTTTCTTTCTCTATTGAATATATACATGGATCAAAGAATTCTCTGGCAAATGGTTTAGCTCCTAAAATCGCTAATGGTGATCATCAAGGCATAACTCCTACCGGAAAAGGAGGAAGTCCAAAATAAAATGTCATTACTACTAGAATAATTTTCTCCTTCTAGTAGAATCCTTATGGATATTTTGAAATTTCATACAAAAAGTAAATCACCTTTTGCTTTGCTATCTTCTGCTTACCTAATAGCACAAAGATTCAGTCTTTTAGAGTCACAAATGAATTACCTAAGGTGTCCTTATGATATTCAAGAAAAAATAAGTTCACATGTTCAAGAAAAATGGTTCTAACGACTGATATACAGTCTACATCGACTACTATCATAATTACTCTTATGATATTTGGGAGTTGTGAAGTACTACAATCTTCTTTCTTGATAGATTTAGAGTTGGTGATGTAAGATTGCCAGCTAATTTGATCTATCAAGATGACGCCATTATAAAAGTCTGGGAATATGAAATGGTAACTTACCTCATGAAAATCACAAATCCAAAGTTTCCATTCTTCTCAAGACTAAGTTTCAGCAATGCATGTTTAAAAAGATCCATTGGATTATCACATCTCCAGACGATTCAATAAAAATTCCATACATTAGAAGTTTGTATGTCAAGGTACACTGTGCAGTAATTGAGTATGAAAATGAAAAACCGAAGCCAACCTATTATCTTGTTCAATTAATTGATTTAGACGATCCTAATTATCAATAATAAGAATGGTTTCTAGAATAACAAGAAGTAGTTAGTGATCCTGCTTTAGCAAAAGTAATTGTTTTTTGTAATATCATCATCAAATGTGGGCATTAATTGAACTTGGAAGACTACTGATACATTGCAGAACACTACTTTCATTTATCATGATGATCTCAGCAAATATATGAAAGTAAAAAGAGCTACTTCAGAAGACGTCTTTGATTATCTCTTTGATGCTGGATCTGGAAAATTGTTATCAGAAAAAGGAAAGAAATATCTTTATGAATTTTTTGAAAAATAGGATCCAAAGCATCTTCAACATGATGAAGATTTGGATGATTATTTGAATAGTGATGGACTGGAAGACATTATTGGAGATGTAGGCATACAGAATCGCAATATTGATTACTAGTCTTACCAGCAATTAAAGTGTCTGAAAAGTGGTTGCACCATTATTTTACTATTTTGTCGAGTGTTAGTAAAATAATGTTGTCTACTATAGCTATGTGGTGACAACTAAAAGTCATGTGAAAATATCAACGTGTACCATAGTCATTAGAGCATCCTATGTAGTCCATCTCCTCTATAAAAGGAGAGGCTGAGTGTTGAGAAGAGACACAGTCATTTGAACATATTTGAGCAAAAGAGAAGTCGGGACTTTCTATTTCTCTATGAATAAGCATCTCTGATGATCTTAGTAGCTTAAGTCCCTCTTCAATCTTTCTATTGTAATATTTCCAATTGCAAGCTTTCAATAAAAGAAGTTTTCCAGTAGGGAATGTTATTCAATCGAATCTTATGTCTTAAATATTATGACTTCTTGATTAAAGTCTCACTATTTTTAAACATATTAAAAACTTGATTAGTGACTATGGTACGAGGTAGGAAACAAAATGGATCTGTGCTATGCCTGATCTAAGGAATGTGTGGTTAGGATTAGCAATCTTTATAAACTAGAAGCTAGAGGAACGCCAGGTCCAACACTGACTAAGTCCAAGTAATAGTCGAAACTCTCTAATTAAACTTTAATTATATTTTACTAAGCATGATAGGTCTCTAATTACAGAAACTATAATATTTGTAATATAAGTAGTAGATTGTGATTAGTAGTACTAGTAAAGTCATTATAAGAATTCTAAACTAAATATAAGCTTAATTTTCAAAAATAGCCCAAAAGTTTGAGTATTTGTATTTTGAACCCCATTTAGGGCAAAAATAGAAATTTCAGAAAAGTCAGAGCATAAAATAAAATTATTTGTCCTCCAAAAGATTATTAATCTGAACAATTGTACTCCGAAACATTATTACCCAAACCTGGGTAGTTCTAAAAATCTTTATCTAAATTTGCTGGATTAATTAAATATTTACCCATAACACATGGACCCGGAAGCTAATTTTTCTATAATATTGGGTTGGGGTCATAGGGTATAGGATTAGGTGGAAAGGGTTAAGTATTTAAGGTTTACATATAGGGTTTCAGGTTCAGGGTTAGGTGTGTACCGTTGCAAGGTTGAAGTAATGTGATGCCTACTTTAGGGTTTAGGAGTTAGATTTGATGGCCTGTGATTTACATTGTGTGGAATGACTGTAGGACCTACCATTGACTATTGACGGCAGGGTTCACGGTTTTTGACATACAGTTTACAAGTTTTTTCAACGAAATAGGGTTGGGAGTTTCATTATATGGATGAGGGTTTTGTTTGATGCAGAAATCGCGCAGAGTAGGGTGTATGTCTATCGATTGATTGATTAGAGATTACGAACAATAACTGTTATAATAGGATATAGGGTTTGGGTATACGGATAAAGATTTACAGTTAAGGTTTCAAGTTTACTAACTTCAAGTTTAAGTCTAATGTTTAGGGTACGCATAGAGTTTGTAGTGTAAGGTCACGAGTTTAGGATTTAGGGTTAACGGTTTACGGTTTACAATAATCCTAGGATGTAAAGGCGTGAGTAAGAGATAACATTGTGGACATCCACTCATCATAGTAGGAGATATCCTGTAATGTGAAAGGTTTCTATATGTGTTTTCACACATACACACACACACACACACACATATGGATATACGTGTACACACATACACACCTACCTATTTACATATGCATATACATATACATGTACACACATATATATATATATATATATATATATATATATGTGTGTACACGCACACACTCTCTCTCCTTCTCTCTCTCTCTCTCTCTCCTCTCTCTCTCTCTCTCTCTCTATAGACACAAGCACCTGTAGTGTGTGTACACCCACTATCCACACCACACACACACACAGAGGAACTTATATATCATATATAGATAGATTATTATAATAGATATATAATATATAATATGTATGTACTCTAGTGTGTGTGTGTGTGCAAGCGCATATAGACATATATACATACCATATCATACAAAACATACATATAAAATAAATACACCACACACACACACACACACACACACAACAACACACACAACACACACTACACACATAAATGGCAAACATACATACATACATAATACATATCCATATATATATATACTAATATTAGATGATAGTATATATTATGTATGTATGTATGATATATACATATTATATCTACATACACACACACACACCACACACTACCCATGCGCCGCGCGCGAGTGGTGTGTTGATATATATACATATATGTATATTATATGTATGGATTGTGTGTGTGTGTGGTGGGTATATATATAGATATGTATTGAGCTATTGTATGTACTGTATATATGTCGGCGTGCATGATGCCGTGCAGCGCGCGCACACACACACACACAACACACACAGACACGTTACAGATGTAGTATGTGTAGACCTATAGTACCACATATATAATATAGGACATGTGTATATAATATATATATATTATACGTATATAGATATATCTATATATATGTATATATAGATATCTATACTTATATATAATATATATAGATATATTATATATGTATGTGTGTGTGTGTGTGTGTGTGTGTGTGTGTGTGTGTGTATATATATATATGTATACACATATAGGTATACATGTATATACACACACACGCACACACACGCAGATACATATACATGTATACTTACACACACACATACACACAAAAAAGCACACATATACATACACATACAGTCATAAACTTTTATATACATATTTACATATTCATATATGTGTGCGTGTATACAAATTACCAAGTTGGGTTATTGTTTATAGTGCGAGGGAATGGACACATTATTATTGTTCATAAGATCGTCATCCTAGGATATCAGTTGCATGTAACCAATATGCTACACTTTCTAAACCTTAGCATTAAACCTATATCGCTCAATGTAAACCTTAATCCAAGCCCATACACCCTAAACCTTGTCTCTACACCCAAAACCATCTTCATAAACCTAGAATTGTACATGTGAATCATAAAGGGTAAACGGCGTACGACTAGAGCATGCACCATAAATTGTAGTTGTGAGTCAAAGCTGAAGACTAAAGTCAGCCAAGCTATTCATGATAAGGATGTGAAGGTCACTGTAACAGTCATGAACTATATGTTATATGCCATTATCCCAGGATTGATGGTCTTCCTAGGGTAATGTGCCTTTGATTTCATGTCTAATAGGGATGTTTTTGGTTGGGGGTTCATGTGAAGCATAGGAATATTAGGCATTCATTTTGGATGTTTTAAGAGATGGAGTAGGATTTCCATATAGTTTAGGTTGTCTATGCCTGACATAGTGGGTATGATAACTTAGAATATGTGGTGTACATGATTTGATGTATTGCCTATTGTGGGGTCAACTATAATCTTGTATAGCAGGCACAACATATATGTAAATTTGTGTGCTCAACGACTCCTGCATATTTTGTACTTAACACATTGGATAGAACTCAATTTGCAAGCACTACTAATTCTAAAGCATTCCGTATAATATGCTATGTTAATGTTGGTTCCTCGCAAAAACATGAATTCAGTTATACTCACCTTGATGTGGTGCCCTAATAGGGATATAAGCAATATATTTTCCTCAACAACATCATAATGCAAAATCATCTTGGGACAACAACAACTTTGTCATCGGTTCAACTAGATACTTTGATCCAGTCAACATAGGATACCTTGACTAGTATATTGATAGTGAAGACATTAACCATTTCACTTGACCTCCTATAGGTTACTTGGTTCACTAGTTTAAGTAGGAAGAATTGCGTGATACACAGAAATGTAATGTAAATCACTGTATGTATAATTCACACACCACCCTTCTCATAACACCTTTACGAGGATGTAGAAAAATCGTTAGGTGGGAAATGAGCTACTTCCCCATTAAGGGGGACAATGGTAGCTTCTCAAAGACAAGCCTCACGTCTTCTTGCCAAAAGAAGATACCTTATGCCTTCAAGGATGACAAGCTGATGAACAATACTAGGAAAACTCTGTAGTCATAGTCACTGTGATAACCAACTCGTTTATGTCAACAATAGGTGTAGGATATGGCAGTTTTTTAATAACCAAAATTAATTACAAGACACTTTCCCTACTAAGGGCAGGTGGGGTGCTCAACTTTCTATGAAAGTGCATCAAGGAAGTTGGATGAATGGATCAATGCACATGTCATGACCTTTTCCTACAACATACTAAATATTAGATTTAGAATATCACCCATTTACATGGTAAACTAAAATTATGGGTGCAAGATCGTCTATTCTTACCACTATTGCTAGAAGATATTTCCATGCCACCTTATCCTCTTTGGACAACAGGCAATGAATCATACACACGAGATTGCCTTACATTTAAGTTGATGATGAATATAATTTCGTGATCACTGATCAGTAACTAGGTCAAGTAAGGGCATGAACACCTGATGAATGGTATATTACGTTATGTTAAGCCATACACACATAAGGAGGCATAAAATGCATTTGAACGCTTTCATTTAAAAAACAAAGGATAGGCATGCATAAGTACATATCTACGGTTGGGTTATGGGCTTTTTGCATTACTTGCCAAATCCACTTTGGCATAACATCAATCTTCCGAAATAGTTTCTATAATGTTTCGTGTCACCTATCAACTGTTTAGGTGAGATAGAAATGAAAAATTCACTTTGATAATGCTCTTATTCATTAACTGAGTCATGATACTTTAGGAAGACAAATGACCAGCACAATGTTGGAAACTTTCTTCGACATGCATTAAGGACCCATCTGTAGTCATGGGTGGCAATCCCCTTAATGCAAAGCTTTTCAATATTGTCCTCGGCACCCTTTTTGGGGCAACATTAATAAGGCCTTCCAATGTATCCATGAACGCAATGAGGGAACGAGCCTCTGGGAGTTTGACAGATCTACAACAATTGACAGCGACCTTAATAGTTTTGTACATGAAAAAGTGGAGGACATCACAGTATTTGTTGATGCACTAACTAAGAGTTAGGTGTTTTAAACTTCTTGCAGGTTTAGTGCACCTTTGCTCGCAAGTCCAACTCATTAGATAATAACAGGACACTGATATAGGCCCTCAAACACTACAAGATAATCATAAAATCAAAAACATCTACATCAATGTCATAACCGACAACAACTTAAACTCCAAAAAGCCACATCACATCCCTCTTTAACATACTCCCCACAACAACTTGGACTGAAGTGAATAAGGTTACAATCTTACTTGTTCGGAAAACAAGGCTTCTGAATTTTCCCATGAGCACACAACTTATAGACACTATCAACATTAAGGATAACCTTTCCACTACATTCCTCTTTTTTTAGATCAAAAAAGGGAATAGTCATTCATCATATAGTGCTCTGTTCAACCTAAAACTATTATATTTTATACCCTTTTATTGTCTAATAATTGCTCGAAATAAATTATTAAATTAGGATTTTAATATTATTTTATTTATTTTGTAGGAATTGAATCAAGTCAAGCAAGAAAAAAGGAAAAGAAGAACCAACCGTGCCCAACGGCCCAAATCGAGCTCAGCGACCCATCTTCTCATTCTTCTCCCTCTTTTCTCTTTCTCTGGGCTTCTGTCCTTTCCCAAGCCCGCCGGTCCAGCAGAGGCCTAAGCACCCCCTCATCCCTTCTTCTTTCCCAGATTTTCCTTTCTTTCTCTTTGAGCTGGCCCAGCTATTACCCTTTTTCTTCATTTACTTGGCATACCTGAGGCATGTGAGCTCAATTCTTCCCCCAGCTGGTCAGCCCCTTTCTTCTTTTTGTTCATTAGCTGCCAACCAACCCAAAAGAAGGGGGGAAAAACTAGGGTAGCACTTCATCTTCCCCACAGCTGCCATGGTGTCTTTCTCTCTCCTCCATCATTCATCATATTAATACTACTTGTCGTTATCCTTCAACATCATCATTATTTTCAATGGTTTTAAGATATTAATTCTATAATTAAGAGAGCTAATGGGGCTGAAGCAGGACCCGGTTGTGGGGGGTTTTAAAATGGGATCGAAGGGCAGAGGGAGGGGGGATATTAGACTTCTTTTTCCAGTTTGAATTTTTCTTTCTTCATCTTCAATATTTTTTAGTTTGAGATTTAAGGTTTAGTTCTGAGAATTACTACAATCAAATTGAGCGTTTGAGATTGGAATGAAAACCACCTTCTAACTTTGAAATTGAGCACTTTTGGTTTCGAATTCTTCTACTATTCTGTTATGCACTTTGCTATAGAGTATGAATTCATGTTTAGATGCATTATGCTTAAAAAAAATCTGGATTTGGTTGATGAGATTCGCAGGAAGAGAATCATTCTAAGGTGGTTAGTGAATTTGGAAAACTTGTTTGACCTTTGGCCAAGCGCATGCTATTACTTATAAGTTGTTGCCTTAGTTATCTTCGAAATTTAGCAAATACTAATTAGTTTTCCTTTGAATTGGTTTGCCCATGTTGATAATGCTATTATAGGGTTTAGTGGATAGTGATTTAATTTCCGAACACATCCATAAGGACGACACTCATGAGCATTATAACGATAAACCATATACTTCTGAAAATTACAAGTTTTTGGTGCGGTCCTAATTAGGAATGGTTTCTGAAATTTGGTTGTATCGAGTCATTTGAGTTATTTTCATTTTGGTTTTATAATTGTGATTTTTAGTTTTGATTAAGTCTTTATTTAGTTTTAGCAATTTAATTTAGATTATTTT
This sequence comes from Carnegiea gigantea, assembly GCA_029747015.1. Taxonomy (NCBI): domain Eukaryota; kingdom Viridiplantae; phylum Streptophyta; class Magnoliopsida; order Caryophyllales; family Cactaceae; genus Carnegiea; species Carnegiea gigantea. The sequence goes on along the minus strand of JAKOGI010000520.1, from coordinate 523,222 downwards.
TGATTTTTGAATTAAGTTAGTATTTTGATTTTTGTTTAGATCAGTTTCATTTTGATTCTTAGAGGGTATTTACTCCTAAAAAACACTACTAACCAAATCTGGTTTATGTACAGCAAAAAAAGTAGAACTGAATAGGGGGGAAAAAAAAAAAGCAAGATTTTCATCATTTTTAGATTTTGTTTAAATTTGTTGGAGCATTTCTGGTGTGAAGTTTGCTATGCTAATATATTTTTTGGATTCAGCAAAAGTTTTAGAATCTATGTGAATTGTTCTGGAATTTTTAGGATTGTCTAAAATTTTCGGTGATTTTTGGAACTAATATACTATTTGTGATATTCTACACAATTTAGGGACAGAAAAAATTTGAGACAAAATATATTCATATCCCTTATGATTGTATTGAATTTACTATGTATAGAGTTTTGATTTTAGGAGATTTATTTTCTATTTTAATTTTATTTTTAGATTTGGCTTGTCTAGGTTTAGTTTATTTTCTATCTTCTTTTAGTTTATTTGTGTTTTTGTTTTATTTCTAAGATTGGATCATTTTCTATTTTTATTTTGTTTTAGGTTTGATTCACATTTTTGATTTTGTTTTGTGTTTTAAAAGAAAAGAAGAAAAAAATCAGAAAAATCCAAAATCCAAAAAAAAAAAAGAAAAAGAAAAAGACCAAAAAGATAAATCTTTGTGAGAGTGTAGGATTTACATGACTGGTTGAGTTAGAGACCCTGAGAATAATAGACTTGTTAGGAGTGAATCCGATTCTGAGCTTAAACCCGAGCCTGAACCCAAGCCTGGATTAGAAGAAATGGAGCAAGAAAGATCTTTGAGTGATATTTTTTATCCTCCTAGGACTGCTTTGTTATCTTGTTTCACTATATCTGACCTGAGACCAAATGTACCTTTCGAATTAAGACCTCACTATACTCAAATGCTCCCTAAATTCATAGGTTTAGAGGATGCTGATTTATTTTTGAGAGAATTCAAAGAAGTATGTTCTATGATTCATTTCCCTAATATCCCTATTGATGTTATGAGAATGAAATTGATTCCTTTTACATTGAAAGATTTTGGTAAACATTGGATGTATAGCTTTGCTGCTAATTCTGTTACTTGTTGGAATGATTTTGTAAGATTGTTCTTAAGAAGACATTTTCCCAATGCCAAGATTGTTAAGTTAAGGAATGAAATCAATCAATTTGTGCAATTAGATAGAGAATCATTTTGGAAATACTTTGATAGGTTCAAAATTTTGGTAGCCCAATGTCCACATCATGGCCTAGATCAAGCACGTTTGTGCCAGATTATGTATGAAGAACTTGACGAATAGACTAAAACCATGGTGGAGTCTATACATCAGGGTGCTTTCTCTCTAAGAGGGCCACAGCTGGTTGGGAATTTTTAGAGGACTTAGCTGAGAAAACTATGCAGTGGGAAACCACTTGTGATGATAGTCTAAATTCTATGTTTGTAAGGGGTAGGTTGCATTATGTCTCTAATGTAAGTCACTTAGAGTCTAAGATTGTTGTTTTGAAAAGCATGTTGAAGGGGTTATCCCCCCAGATTCCCAGATATCTCATACTACTACGATGTCTTGTTTTCATTGTCAGGCCTTAGATCATTTTTTGAGTGCTTGTCCTTATTCACTCACTAGTTAGCAACTAGACAAGAGCAAGCGAGCATGATGTAGATGTGGGTGGTAAGTGAACCAAATCAACTCAAACTCAAACTAAACAAGAATCAACCAAAGAAAAGTGAATATGTTGGAAGATAGTTTGAGATGGTTTGAAGAATAATAACAAAAAGAACAAGGATAAACAAGACCTTGTAATTAAGATAATCCTTCACGGAGCCACTCAATGACTTGATCGTGGGCTAATTCTCTTGTCTTAACCAAGGAATCACTCCAATTGGGAAAGGAAGAGAACCTAGAACACCACTTGAATGAGCCAAATTCAAGATATAGAACTAGGAATTTTGAAACACAAATGAGAATCACTCTCAAAGGTGCTTGTATTACTTTGGAAATCTCTTACAATGCTCAATGATTAGCTTCACATGCCCCTCCCCTTTTATAGACTCAGCAAAAGACAATCAAAAGACTCAAATACCTCCTAACAATTAAAACTAGCTAATGAAAAGTCTAAGAAAAATGAAAAGACTCATCATAAAAGGGGTGGGGAGGTTACAAGGAATATTCTAGGATTTTTGCAGCTGATTACATCAATCTAGAAGCATCTAAAACGTGCACAATATCAGCCACACAAATATATGTAACCTAAGACTCTTCCTATTCCCAGCATTAATCCTTGCAACTGCCTCAACTTCAACAGAGCATAACTTCCAGAATACTCGGCCAATTCACGCGTTCTTGGGCTTGTTAGAAAGCCCTGGAAGTCTATTTTCCAGAATGGGATCATTTGCTCAATTTGGATAAGCGGTTTGAAAGTTATGGCCCAAACAATGCACCTATCTCAGACTGGACTGGATCAGCACAACGTATCTTTGAGTGATATTTTTCCCAATCAAATGATGTCCAAATTAAACAAACTTGGGCTTATTTGAAAGCTGAAATCTTAAACTTCAAAACCATGTGGAGCCTCAAGTTGTGGGTCCACGTTAGGTAGGCCAAAAGTGCACACAAAAATCGGGAATTTTCTGGATGAAGGCGGCACTACCTCTTCGGGCATGAACGCCAATTTCCGGCAAAGTTTGGCAACTTCCTTGACCTCTTGAAGCTTGAGTGAATCCTCCTTGGGCTGAGCTTGATGGTCCTTGGGCTTCTCATGATGGTCTCCATCATTCCCCCCGGGTAAGTGAAAGTTTGCCCTCAAAATAGGAAGGGGCTCATCATCGAAATAGGGGCTAAGATCGGAGACATTGAAGGTAGCCGAAACTCCATAATCTCCAGGTAGATCAACCTTGTATGCATTGGGCCCAACCTTCTCAAGGATTTCAAATGGACCATCGGACCGCGGCATCAACTTAGATTTTCTCTTTGAAGGGAAACGCTCCTTCCTCATGTGAATCCATACCAAATCTCCTGGTTGAAAATGTACCTCCTTGCGATGCTTGTGGCGCTTTGCATGGCTCTTTCATTAGCCTTGGCAATGTTATCTCTAACTCTTGCATGAAGATCTTGGATCTCCTTGGCTCTTTTTTCAGCTTCCCAAATAAATTTTGTGGGAGTTGGAATGGGAACAAGATCCAAGGGACTCTTGGGATTGTAGCCATAGACAACTTGAAATGGAGAGAGTTGGGTGGACTTGCTACGCACTCGATTGAATGCAAACTCGGCATGTGGTAGTAACTCATCCCAATTCTTCAAATGCTTCTTCACTAGGACTCTAAGTAAGGTACCCAAAGTCCTATTGGTGACTTCAATTTGTCCATCAGTTTGGGGATGACAAGTAGTGCTAAACTTGAGTTGAGTACCCAATTTGCGCCATAGAGTTAGCCAAAAATGACTAAGAAACTTGGAGTCCCGATCAGATACCATGCTCTTTGGAATGCCATGTAGTCTCAAAATCTCCTTGAAGTAAAGATTAGCCACTTGAGTAGCATCATTAGTGGTGTGGCAAGGGATGAAATGCGCCATCTTGGAGAATCGATCCACAACCCCCATAATGGAGTCTTTGTTCCTTTGGGTTCTAGGCAAACCCGTGATAAAATCCAGGCTAATATCTTCCCAAGGGGCTTGAGGAATGGGGAGTGGAGAATACAATCCTTGGGGCAAAGAATGGCTCTTAGCCATTTGACAAGTAGAACACCTTTTGATGAAATGCTCTACATCTCTTGACATCTTAGGCCAATAGTAGTGTTCCTTCAACATTGATCTAGTCTTCTCAACACCAAAATGGCCAGCTAGGGCTCCTTCATGCAGCTCTTGGATAAGCAGTTCACGAAATCCACATTGAGGTATACAAAGGCGTGAACCTTTGAATAGGAACCCATCTTCTAAGTGGAACAACCCATGGGGGTGTTTAAGACACTTCTCAAAAATGTCCTTGAAATCAGCATCTTTTGGGTACAAATCTTTAACAACTTCAAACCCAAGTACTTTAGTACTCAAAGTGGAGAGTAATAAGTACCTTCTTGACAATGCATCAGCTCCTTTGTTGAAAGTACCCGCCTTATGTTGGATAGTGAAGTGGAAGGACTGAAGATACTCTACCCATTTAGCATGTCTAGGGTTGAGCTTGTGTTGTCCTTGAATGTATTTGAGAGCTTCATAGTCGGAATGAAGGATGAACTCACCTCCAACTAAGTAATGACGCCAATGCTCCAATGCTCTAATGATTGCATAAAACTCCTTGTCATAGGTGGGGTACTTCTTCTTGGCATCGTTGAGCTTCTCACTAAAAAAGGCAATGGGTCTCCTCTCTTGAGATAGGACAGCTCCAATTCCTACCCCGGATGCATCACACTCTACTTCAAAGACTTTGGTAAAGTCGGGCAAGGCTAGAACGGGGGAACTAGTGAGCTTATTCTTGATCTCTTCAAAGGCTTGTTGTGCTTGCTCGTTCCATGAAAACTCTTTGCCTTTAATTACCTCGGTCATAGGAGCCACGATAGTGCTGAAATTTCTAATGAACCTCCGGTAAAATGAGGCTAGGCCATGAAAACTCCTTACTTGAGTGACGGAGGTAGGAGTTGGCCACTCTTGAATAGCCTTGATCTTACTTTCATCAACTTGGAGGCCTTGGGCGGAAACAATGAAACCCAAGAATACCACTTGAGGAGTGAAGAAAAAGCATTTCTCTATATTTCCATAAAGTTGTTCTTGTGAAAGAATCTCCAAAACTTGTTGCAAATGCTTGGCATGCTCCTCCTCGGGCTTGCTATAGACCAAGATATCATCAAAGTAAACGACAACACAAGTTCCAATGAGGGGCTTGAGAACTTGGTTCATGAGTCTCATAAAAGTGCTCGGGGCATTAGTAAGCCAGAATGGCATTACAAGCCACTCATATAAACCTCCTTTAGTCTTAAAGGCGGTTTTCCATTCATCACCTTCAAAAATACGAATCTGATAATAGCCACTTCTAAGATCAATCTTAGAAAAGATAGCGGCTCCATGTAATTCATCCAATAGATCTTCCAATCGGGGAATAGGATACCGGTACTTGATAGTGATCTTGTTTAGTGCCCGGCTATCAACACACATACGCATGCTACCATCCTTCTTAGGAACAAGGAGGGCGGGCACGGCACATGGGCTTAGACTTTCCCGAATTAAACCCTTGGACAAGAGATCATCCACTGGTCTTTGGACTTCTTGAGTTTCGCTTGGAGACATCCGGTATGCCGGCTTGTTTGGAAGTACGGATCCGGGAACGAGGTCTATCTTGTGTTGGATAGATCTTGGAGGGGGAGGGCCATGTGGAATTTCTTGTGGAAAAACATGGTGATAGGCTTGTAGAAGAGGGGTGAGTAGTGGATGTGAGGGAGATGATGGCTTAGACTCTTCTTGTAAAAGTATCAAGTCTTTAAAAGACTCATACTCATGGAGCTCAGATTTGAGAAGAGTAGTAAAGAAGACTTCCAAATGAGGATTGTCTTTTGGTTGAGAGGGGGCAGGACTTTTGAGAGGGGGAAGAGTGATTTTCTTACGGTCCTTGAGAAAAGAGTAAGTGTTCATCCGGCCATCATGGATGACACTTCTATCAAAAAGCCATGGTCTACCCAATAATATATGGCAAGCATCCATGGGAACTATATCACACCAAATCTCATCTTTATAGTTTTTCCCAATTGAAAAGGAAACAAGACAACGGTGAGTAATTTGCAAACCTTTGCCTTGATTCAACCATTGTATGGTGTAGGGATTTGGACGAGGAGAGACTTGCAGCTTGAGTTTGTCCACCATAGTATTTGAGGCAACGTTAGCACAACTACCTCCATCAATGATAAGGGAACAAACCTTGTCTCCTACGGTACACCTGGTGTGAAAAATGGCTTCTCTTTGCTCCATGTCCTTTTGAGTGGCAATTCCACTCAAGGCCCGGCGGATAACAAGAAACTCTCCTTCATCGGGGCCTTCCTCAACTTCTTCCAAACTTCCTTCTTCAAAGTGCTCTCCTTCTTCTTCATCATAGGCATGGTCATCACATGCTTCTTGGTACTCCGCTAGGGAAACAATCCTCCTGTTTGGACACTCAGATGCATAGTGTCCCATGCCTTGACACCGAAAGCAACGAACCTTGTCCTTTGATTTGGGCTCTTGTGTGGATGGTTTTGGAGGGGTTGGAGTGGTGTTTTTGGTTTGTGGAGGTGGGGGATTTTGTGGACGAGGAGGGTAGTACGGAGGCTTTTGTGTGGGGTAAGGACGAGAGAGAGGCTTGGAAAGGGCACTCTTTTCCTTTGATTTCTTTTGTTGCTCTACCTTGTAGGCTAGAGAACTCAAGTCATCTAGGGATGAATAGGGTTGCATCTCAATTACATGAGCAATGGACTCATCAAGACCGGTCAAGTATCTTACCAAGGTTTGTGAGTCGTCTTCTTTTAAATCACATTTGAGTAGGAGTTGTTCAAACTCCCGAGTGTATTCTTCCACACTCTTGGATCCTTGCTTGAGCCGATGGAGCTTGAGATAATTGTATTGCACATAGTGAGAGGGAAGAAACTTGGCCTTGAGTTTTTCTTTCATTTTGGCCCAAGTTCTGATTTTTCTCTTTCCATTCCTTGCTCTTTTCGCTCCAAGGTTAGCCACCAGATTGAAGCATATTTTCTGAGTTTAAGGGCTACGAGTTTTACCTTCTTGTCCTCCGGGATGTCCTCATATTCAAAGATCCTCTCAATGGTGTGCAACCAATCGAGAAATAAGTCCGGATCAAGTTGGCCTTCAAATTCGGGGATGTCAATTCGGACACCACAAATATTTCCTCCTTGCCTTCGTCTCCTTGGGGGTTCCTCATCACTTGAATTGGCATGGGAGTGATGGACTTCCTCTTCAGATTCAACCACCGGTTCATGCGGATGAGAGGGAGTGGGGCTATGAACCCACCTTCTTTTCTCCTCCAAAAGTTGCCCAAGTTGAGTTCGAAGATAAGTGAGTTGTGCTTCTAACTCTTCCACACGTGCTTGGTCGCTTCTTATGGACTTTGTAGACATGTTGGAGATGCGTTGAAGGAAGAATATGCAGCAGGGAAAGTGGCACGGTCGTGCAAGGGGGCACGGTCAGGCCGTGCTATGCTTCGGCTGAAGAAAAATGCAGAAAAGTAGAGTGGCACGGTCGTGCTTGGCGGCACGGGGGCACCGTGCTCCGTCTCGACTTGAAGATTCCTGGAAAAAAGAATATGGCACGGTCGTGTGTTGTGGCACGGGGGCACCGTGCTGCTTCTCTGGTCTTCAAGACTTCGGATTGCCGGTTTGTGCCTCTTTTTTTTTTTTTTGTATTTGGCTTTTTGGGATGTGTTTGGGTATGATGTGGGTCACTTAAAAGCCTTGGCTCTGATACCAATTGATGTAGATGTGGGTGGTAAGTGAACCAAATCAACTCAAACTCAAACTAAAGAAGAATCAACCAAAGAAAAGTGAATATGGTGGAAGATAGTTTGAGATGGTTTGAAGAATAATAACAAAAAGAACAAGGATAAACAAGACCTTGTAATTAAGGTAATCCTTCACGGAGCCACTCAATGACTTGATCTTGGGCTAATTCTCTTGTCTTAACCAAGGAATCACTCCAATTGGGAAAGGAAGAGAACCTAGAACACCACTTGAATGAGCCAAATTCAAGATATAGAACTAGGAATTTTGAGACACAAATGAGAATCACTCTCAAAGGTGCTTGTATTACTTTGGAAATCTCTTACAATGCTGAATGATTAGCTTCACATGCCCCTCCCCTTTTATAGACTCAGCAAAAGACAATCAAAAGACTCAAATAACTCCTAACAATTAAAACTAGCTAATGAAAAGTCTAAGAAAAATGAAAAGACACATCATAAAAGGGGGTGGGGGAGGTTACAAGGAATATTCTAGGATTTTTGCAGCTGATTACATCAATCTAGAAGCATCTAAAACGTGCACAATATCAGCCACACAAATATATGTAACCTAAGACTCTTCATATTCCCAGCATTAATCCTTGCAACTGCCTCAACTTCAACAGAGCATAACTTCCAGAATACTAGGCCAAATCACGCGTTCTTGGGCTTGTTAGAAAGCCCTGGAAGTCTATTTTCCAGAATGGGCTCATTTGCTCAATTTGGATAAGCGGTTTGAAAGTTATGGCCCAAACAATGCACCTATCTCAGACTGGACTGGATCAGCACAACGTATCTTTGAGTGATATTTTGCCCAATCAAATGATGTCCAAATTAAATAAAATTGGGCTTATTTTAAAGCTGACATCTTAAGCTTCAAAACCATGTGGAGCCTCAAGTTGTGGGTCCACGTTAGGTAGGCCAAAAGTGCACACAAAAATCGGGAAATTTCTGGATGAAGGCGGCACTACCTCTTCGGGCATGAACGCCAATTTCTGGCAAAGTTTGGCAACTTCCTTGACCTCTTGAAGCTTGAGTGAATCCTCCTTGGGCTGAGCTTGATGGTCCTTGGGCTTCTCACGATGGTCTCCATCAGAGCACAACCTTTTAGAGGCCCAAGAACAACCCCTTTTCCCCTTATTATAATCCAGGGTGAAAAAGTCATCCTAACTTTTCATGGAGTAATGGACCAAATGCTGTAATTCCTAACTCCCAGCCTACAATGTCTCCTGGAAACAGCATCCAACCTATCTCTCATCCATCCAATTCTTTTCAAAAACTAGTTTTTCCAGGTTTTCCCAATGCACCTAAACATTCACTTCCTGTAGCTCAAGTTCAAGCTCCTCCTCATTATACTGATATTGATAAAATTGAGATGAGAACTAATAGTAATATGAAGAAAATGATTAATGCTAATATAGAAAAAATAATGGCAATGATGACTAAGCGGTTTTTCCAATTAGCATCATCTTCTAGAAAGTTGGGTACTTTTCCAAGTCAACCAGAGGTGAACCCTAAGGGTCACCACTCCTTTTCTTCTTGTGCAACCCTAGTGAACCTGTGAGGAAAGTGAATGCAGTTATATCTCTTTGATCTAGTCGAGAGATTGATAATCAAGTGAGAAATCCTAATGAATTCTGCAAATATCCTCACCAATTATTTCAAAATTCTTCTTATTCTTCTTCTCCTTTAGAAACTAGTTCATCCAGTAAGCTTGGAGATGCTATTGATGGTGTCCTCAATGATTCTAATACTCCTCTACCTTTTGAGTCACCTTCTAACAAAGATGAGCATAAGGAGAAAGAGTCCTCTAATTTAGTTGATCCTCCACCTCCCAAGGATTCTTATTCTCCTTCTTCTGCTGAGAAAGTCCATATTCTTTTACCTCCTTTTTTTCTATAGGTTTAAAAAGAAAGACTAAGCTCATGTTGAGAAGATGTGAGATACCTTCTCTTAAGTCGAAATCAATATTCCTTTACTCATTACTATTCAATAGATGTCTCCATATGTTACATTTTTAAAGGATTTGTGTACGACTAAGAGAGCTACTAGTATCCCTAAAAAGGCTTTCTTAGCCTCTGGAGCTACTTCTATGATTTCTCACTAGATCCCAATGAAGTACAAGGACCCTGGGTGCCTTATTATTTCTATAATTATAGGGGACCATCTTATTCAGATCTTTGCTTGATTTGGCAGCCAGTGTCAATTTGTTACCTTTCACTAAGTATGATAGGCTAGGGTTAGGTGAGTTAAAACCTACCAAGACGGTCATTCAATTAGCTGATAGATCGACCAGGTTGCCAAGGGTTATAGTTAAGGATGTGCTGATTCGAGTGGGCGAAATTTATTCACCATGTGGACTTTTTAGTAATTGAGACTGATAAGGTGTCCAACATTGCTAGTCAAATTCCTATGATTCTAGGGCGTCCTTTCTTAACCATTGCCAATGCCCTCGTTAATTGTAGGAATGGTATGATTAGACTATCTTTTGACAACATAACCTTAGAATTAAATATCTTTGACATGCAAAGACAACCTTCGAGTTTTGATGATATGGAGTTTTCTACTATTAAATAGGTAGAAGATTCTGTATTCGATGATGATCTTAATGATATGTTTGCTGCTGAGTATCAGTTATTTCTTATTGATGATAAGCTTGAACATGATGTGTTTGAGTTTGATGACTTGTACTCTGCTACTGACTGTCTGCCTGCTGTTGTTTCTGAATCTGTTCATGATCCTATTTTCCCTCCTGCTCTTGAATTGAAACTTCTTCCTGACTTTCTCACGTATGCATTTCTAAGACCCAATGAATCCTTAATTACCTGTCATTATTGCTTCTGACATAGACTGGGACCAAGAGGCCAAACTCATTGCCCTACTTAGAGAGAATAAGGAAGCTATAGGTTAGACTTTAGGGGATATCAAGGGTATTAGTCCTTTCATTGTGCAGTAGAGAATTCATTTGGAGGACAATGCTAGACCTTACCGAGACTGCTAAAGGCATTTGAACCCAACTCTACAGGAAGTAGTTAGGAAGGACATACTAAAATGGTTAGACCTGTATTACTATGATTAGGAATGATAAAAACTAGTTAGTTTATACTTGAGTCCAATCTGAGTGGCGTGTTTGTATAGATTATAGGAAATTGAATGCTGCCACTAGGAAAGACCATTTTTCCCTTCCTTTCTTGGACCAAATGTTACAGAGGTTGGCCAGACATCCCTTTTATTGCTTTTTAGATGGATACTCTAGCTACACCCAGATCTCTATTGCTCCTGAGGATCAGGAGAAGACTACTTTCACCTATCCATTTGGAACTTATGCCTTTAGAAGGATGCCATTTGGACTGCACAATGTCCCTTCTACCTTTCAGAGGTGCATGATTTTCATTTTCTTAGATCTAGTTGAAGAGCAATGCATGGAAATTTTTATGAATAACTTTTCTATGTTTGGGTCTTCCTTTGATGATTGTCTGTGTAATTTAAGAAAAATATTGGAGAGGTTTATGGAGAAAAATTTAACTTTGAATTGGAAGAAATTCACTTCATGGTTAAAAAGGAGATAGTCTCTGGCCACATTATTTCTAGAGATGGGATTGAGGTAGACAAGGCTAAGATTGATATGATTGTTAATCTTTTCCATCCCACTTGTGTGAAAGAGGTGAGGTTATTCCTTGGACATGCTAGTTTCTATTCTTGTTTTATTAAAAACTTTAGTAAGATAGCAAAACCCTTGACCAACCTGCTAGCTAAGGATATGCCATTTCATTTCTCTGAGGAGTGTCTTATGGCATTTACGAAGCTTAAGGAAGTCTTAAACTCTACTCCTATTCTTTATCCTCCCGTCTGGGGAGAACTATGGTCATGTACTCAAGTTACAGAACTTGGTCATCTACTCAACGATAAGCTGCAAATCAACATAATATGCCTCGATAATGTAGTACAGGGTTTCGACAAGGGTGTCATTGGTGGTTTTCTTTAACAATCCACGGGAACAGATAGTCCTAACTAAAATATAGTATAGAATCCTTGGGTCTGAGTATAGGGCTATATAAGATTGGTTTGACTTTTTAATCTTAGAGGGATTGACATACTTTTCAAGATGGAGTCTTTAGGCTTTGAAGGCTGACATTGAGGGAGGAAATTTTGAAGGAATAGGGTTTAAATTAAAACTCCTGTTATAGAGGCAGTACTGAGGGTGATGATAGTGTCTTTGACCTTAGTAGTGATGTAGGTTCCACTCCTACCCGTAAGATTCACTTTTTCAAAGTTGGCACAAAATAGTCAAAATAACTAAGGATAAACTTCATCACTCACATCCAATAGACCCATGCAACCTAATTTTCCTAGTTTTCCAACAAAAGAAAATTTTGCCTGTCTCAAGAAATTGAAATCAATAAATAAACAGAAGACCAATTCCCTGTGTATGACATGGTTGAATCATTTTACCCCTATGTCAGTAAACCACTCAACAGGGAGGTCTGTGAGTTTTGAATCTTCTACATATTCTAATTTAGAGAAGGCATTGCTAGAATTCATAGGAAATTCTACCTCAGAAGCCAACATAGTGTTGATTTCCCCATACTTTAGCAGTTGAGGTCTTTTGGCACTATGAGTTTACTCAGCAGCGGTAGCAAATGCTTCAGTAGGGGAATTACCTTTGCATTTAGAGGACAAGATTGAATATATTTATGATGTTCACCTTTCCACATAGGGTAGTCACCATGTAAGGCACTTGGATTTAATCACCTCCACTTCTTGTTCACTTAAAAAGTACACACCAATGCCCTTGACTTTATAATATGTCTAGCATTCCAATCTCATCCAGCTAAGAAAACTCAGCTAGCACACTCATTAAGTATTGACCTCTCAATACCTAGCTACCCAAGTAAGTTTCCTAATTTACTTGTTACAATTCTCCCTTACAAACATTCAGGTGAATAATAAGTACACAAAAGAGTATTATGAATGATTTGCGCTTAAGCTTTTTTCACGATGTAATTCTTTCTTGTTCTTGCCACATGCTTTAGCTCTGCTTTTTATAGATTTAAAACCTTCTTGGTTGTTAGAGCAATACTTACTAATTCTTCGATGTATTTTGTCCACAATACAATGTCGCTGATTCCAACCTTAGTGTTTCCAAAACGGACACTTGATTAATGAAATTAATGGATCTTGATTGCTGAGATAAGAGATTGATTTGATCTCCAAAGATCTCACCGAAATCAAATGGAATATTTTACAAATGAAGTCAAGATTGATTTAATATAACTTCCAAAATTGGATCAAATAAAATGTTTGCAGGATCTTAGCTGATAAGCAAGGATATATTACATTATAAAAATATCATGCATTCAAACAGGAATAAGGGACCATTTCCAAAGATATTAATAGCAATATATCCTAAGAATAAAGCAATATATCATATATATGTCGTTTTTAACAAAAATGATTCTATCAATGCTAAAGTTATAGATTCTGACTCTGAGGCTGCATTACTATAGAGACAAGATTGGTTAGTGTAACTCAATGTATTCAAATTAAGATTTTGTCTTTCACTCAAAACACCCAAGGTCCGTAAGCTATGATACTGAATACTAAAATAGTCAATGTTATTGCTACTGACATTGAGGGAGTCTTCAATTAGTACAACAAGATTTTGATTGATTTTTCTAATAAATGCATCCCTTCTAGAATTTTGGTCATGACTTAAATAGGCTGCCAATTATGGCTCAAGCCTATTAGCACAATTTTGGTCTCTAACCCTATTTTCACTAGCCCAGCCTAGGTGGCCAAATAGGGGTCTTACCTATTGCCTAAGTTGCGATGGTAGGTTAAAAATAGAAGAAACACCTATGTTAGATCTAACTTTAAATATTTATCAAAAACCACTAATACTTTCGTTGTTTTTTTGGATATATGCTCATAATCATATGCTACTCTAATGCTAACACTTTCTTCAATCAATTAGGATATAACTTTTTATCCTAAAAGGACACATGTGACAGATTTTTTTGTCCATAAAAAGAAAATAGTGCTAAATTATTTTCCCAACATTTGGCGTTTCTAGAATGCATATTTTGCACTATTAGAACAATATTGATAATAACTACAATAACTACATTAATAATAATAATAATAATAATAATAATAATAATAATAATAATAATAATAATAATAATAATAATAAGAACAACTAGAATGACAATAATAATAATAATGGTGATGATAATAATAATAGTTTTCTAGTTCTATTATATTACTAGTTTTCTTTATACAAATATTATATCAACAATAGCAACATTACATAGCATGATAGCACATATGAAAATTCTAATGAGGCCACACAAAAAAAAAAAAAAGCACTTATGAGCAGTCCTTTGCCTGACACTTTGCACACACAAAAGAAGCTAGAAGAGAGACTCCTTTGTAATTTGAATTAGTTATTATAGTAATCATGCAAGAGCTCTCAAAACGAAACCTTTTGTTAAAAAACACTCCTTATTTATCATATGATTAGTTTAATAATTATTACAAAAGTGAAGACCTGGCGCAAAGAGAAATTTACAAGAGTAAACATGGTCTTCTTCCTCTATTGTTTACAAAAAATCAATTAAAAAAAAATACTCCAACAAAATTAAAATCTTCTTGCTTTGCTCACTTCTTTCCTAGTCCTATACCAGCAGAAATTGAAAGAAAAACCAAATAAAAGGTTCTCATTATAACAGAGAAAAAATTTACTGAGCCTGCGGAGTTGCCCCTTGTTCTTCAGCTTCTTCAGAGGATGCTGATGTGGCGTTCACAGACAAATTAGAGGCTTTATCAGCCAAATTATCAGTGGAAGCATCTTGCGCTGTTGATGATTCGTTTGAAGTTTTATCTTGCTCAACAGAAGCCAATTGGCTTGGTTTTTTTTGAAGGCTCCAATACATTATGCTTGCTGTTAAGATAAGGATCATCTTTGGGTTCACCTGTCGAAAGGAACAACGTAATTGAGTTCTGAATCTTGATCAACTACTCTTACCATGCTTAAAATAATTAAAGAGAATATTTGAATGCAATTATCAAAAGCGAAGGTTTGAAGCTACACGTCCTAAATAGCATAGAACAACGAAAAGCATGTCTATGTTGCAGGCAAATCAAATTTTATGGAGATTAAATTAAAATGTTGATTAGAGAAAGTTCTATGGGATATTTTCAAATGCACTTTTTAGTCTATATTGGACCAATATTATGTGTTAGCACGATTTGCTTGATAACTAGGGATCAATACTAGAGACATAGGTTTTAAATCCAATTATATCATTCTGTCTGTCTTCCTTCATTTTTGACGAACAAATGATAAAATGTTCAAAAAGTTTAAAGGGAAAACTAAGATGACAAGATCAAATAACACAAAATTTAATAGAGAAAGAATCCATAAGCAAGATATAATTTTATACTAATTATCAATTACACAATATGAGAAATGAATACTACTTAGTAGGCAAGTTCAATAGAGATAGATATGACCACTAATTTAGACATAAACTATGGAAATGAAAAAATTATTATAAAAAAATGAAAAGGAAAAGGAAAAGAAGGTCAATTCATAACTATAAAAGAAACTAAAGTGGATACAACATATCTTACCCAAAAAGGGGGGGGGGGGAGAAGCCCAAGAATATTGAAGTGGATAAAATGCAGCTCTTACCTCTAAGATATCCTCAGGCAACAAAAATATAGAACATCCAAGCTTTCTTGCAACACTAATTATGTAAGTTGCATTCATGTTCTTATCCTCATCTGTAGTTACCCAAAAAAATAAAATAAAATGAATCATTTAGTAGCATATTCAACCACTTTAAATTTGTATCTTTCTCAAGAGTAGGAGATGTCAAATTTGCGTTATGATCTAAATCCCTCCATGATGGATGTTGTAGAGGTATATATCCAACATTATGGCAATAATGGTTATAATTTGTAACACACCAACAATTAGCTCATCTATTAATCACAATAGTTCTCGTAATTATCTCACCTTTTTTTTGTGATTATTGAGTTAAAGTAGGAAATTTGATTAAAAACAATTTAACACAAAAAGTAATTGACAATTTTTTTTTTCTAGATATTGTAAAAGTTAAAATGTAAAATAGTTCTGTTAATTTTTTAAAAAAAGAAAATGAATATTGTGTTCTATATAGCAAAAAGTACCATTTTCTCCTTTCGTAACAACTGACCAATCAACCACTCGTGGCTCCACAGCACTAAGAAGTTCCAAGAAGAAAATCCCATTAGAGAGGCTTTTGTCCTAGAGACAAAATCAAATTAATGTAAGAAAGAACCCATATAATCATGCTTGAACTTCGATATATTTGTTTAGTAAAGTGATGGGTTACCTTGAAGCTGTCCATTTGAGAAGATTTTCCAGCACTTTTCACTTTTTTGTTAGCCCAATTAAGAATATCTGCATCAGTAATCTCCCTTCCTTGCGAGAAAGACCTTAAATTTCTCAACAGTTGTAACATTGTGAACCTCATCAATTGCCAAAGAAAGGCTGAGAGGAAGACAATATATTAAAAATGTCAAGAGCACATCAAGCAATAAGAGTGCAAACACAAATACATTAGTAGCAAGCATCCAAAATAAAAGTAACTAGAAACGAACATGAGATAACTGTGATTATGGCTGGAACGAAAATATCATAATTTATACACTTGGTCATTTGTTTTTTGAACCTACTACCTCCCCCCCCCCACCCAACACAAAAAAGAGAAAAAAAATCCCTTAAAAAGGATTCAAGGAGAAAATAATAAGTATCATTAGCCAATGAGAAAAAGAAGTGTCTTCAACAGGTGTGCATTTCCATATGTATGAGTGTGCATTTCCGAATTGCGCGGTTACATGAATCTATGTTTATGTGCGTCTTTTTGTGTTTGTGACACAATGTGTGCTTTGGGTTTTTGGGGAGGGGATGATAAAAAATGTAGCTATGCATCAAAGAAAATGACATGCTTCAATAAGGAATAACCTATGACTATTATAGAAACTTTTAAGTGATGTATGAATAAAAACCTACATTCGTCACTATTGTTACCAAGCCAAAATGATAATTTAGTGTTGAAGTTAGATCTACTGTAAATTATATTACTTGATAGGGTTGAATTGGTTTTCATACGACTTAACTTGTTGAAAATGAAAGTGTAATACACACAAACACATAAAAAGAGAATAAAAATCACCAATTGAATGTGAAAAAATCCCTCCAATTTAGAGAGAAAATCATGGCTCAACTTCCTACACTTGCAACACTATGCCATCAATAACTGCCGATTACACTTCTCAATGTCCTTCCAACTGATGATTGTAACAATCACTCTAATCATGACGTATAAGGAGTTCGAGAAAATAACTTGAAAATAGAAGGCAGAAAGCAAGCTCAGCTTCTTGACTCAATTGCAAACCTTTTATTGTGAGCTAAGCAAGCTTAAAATCTTGGCAATTGGGTCTTTTTGCACTCCGTCGTTAAGAGCGGCATGTAGAAGCTATTGGTAGAAGTTGTCTTTCTATCTTTACTTTGGATTTCTGGCTTTGTCCAAATAATAATCCCAAAAAAATGGTGGGATACAAGTACCCTTATTATGTTGTGAAGTTAGAACTTGATTTTGAGTTGTTCAGATGCTTATTTTGCAACACAATAGAATTCATGAACAAGGGCTTAGGGACTCTAACATGGGTGTTGTACATGAAAAATTTGTAGTTAAATTTTGGGCAGAACACGTCTACTTTTAGTCTTATTTATTTTCTATATATTACCAGCAAACTTAAGGAAATTTTGACTTGCCGATTTGATTGAACAGTAGTTTAATTACTTAGTACATGGAGATGGTGGTAACAAAATAAAATAAAATATAAATTTTATGTAGGGATAATAATGAATTGGATTCGGATTGGATGTCTTAGACATATAAACACTTAATAATTGGATTTGAAAATCCGGTGCAAATCTAACTCATTCGGACTGGACGCTAAATCCAATTTAGATTGAATTTGAATCAGATTAAAATCAAATATAATTGGATATAATCATATTATACATTTTCATTTAATATTTGCACAATAGATTATACATTTTATTTGGACACTAAATTTTTCTTTTCCGTGTCAAACACCTTTTCATATCAAATATTAATTTCCATATGTTAAAGTAAGACGGTATTGGAAAAAGTGAACATGAACTCACTCAAGAGGGAAAGGCATAAGCAGTAGTAGCGCAACTGGAAGGAAAGATAAGAAAATACAATTTTGGTTGACAAAGGGGAGAAATCGAGAAGGAGATTGGAAAAGGAGAGGAAACTATTTAACAATTAAGAGGATATTGCACTCAGAGTGCAGAACTTATGAAGATTTTTTTAGGGGTGGGATATTAGGATTTTTCTAATTTAACAAAAAAAAGTTGAAATTGTTAAGATAGTTATCAGATCGGAAGATAATAGGATTGGATGGATCCTTCTCAAAATCCTTTCGAATTGAATTGGAGCTGAATTAAGATTATTTTTTACCAAATTCGAATTGGATTATTTTTAGATTTCAACCGGATAATTTTGACTCGATTCACATTGAATTCGGGTTACACTACCATCCCAAGTTCTACATAATAGCATATTTATTGCACATAGATAGTATTTTTTTATATTATTTTCCAATACAACCACTCACATGTAAAAAGTGAGCTGCCACATAATCAATTTGGGAAGTCAAACTTGATATACATAGAACAAGTACCCTAAAGTTCATCAATGGGTGTGTGGTGCCAAATTTTATAATTGAATTATTTTTCTTTCAGTAACCCTAAAAATGGATTATCGACATCCAAAACTATTTTGTAAAATATAAAAGCAAATACTGAAACCATGATGCATCTGCATAGTATCACCCCAAAAAAAAAATAAAAATAAAAAAATTCATCAATAGAATTCCGTTAAACGCAACCTGACAAAATACTTAGATTAATGGATGATTATTGATATGGAAGCATCAAAAGTGGGATTATGAATACGAAGATAATTAGTAATTTATACTAACCTAAAATGAGCTTCTTGTTTCCTTGCACCATGTCGTTCCCAGCAACGTTGACAAGGGAAAAGTTTAATTCTTTTCCGATTTCGACCACTTGATTGCAATTTTCAACTTTCTTGAAGGGCATCTTGATGGGAGGTTTGGTAGCTAGTTTCCAATTAACTGATCCTGGTTTAACTTTATCAAGCACTTCCAACAAAACCCACCTACGCAACAAGGATAGCAATTTAGCCTCCTAGTGAAACTCAATCCTTCTATACCACCATAGGACAAGAAACTCACCCTAGTCTAACGTCTTCAAACAAATTATTGACGTACGTAGGAATTCCGAGACTGTTAATCCACAGCCGGAAGCATCTCTCTTCTCTAGAAGTTTCTGTGTCATCGTCTAATGCATGTTCCGCCATAGATATCTTCTCATTATCAACAGTTAAACCGTTTCTGCGCACAGAAGCTACAATCATTTAGCAAATGAACGAAGGTGACTCCCTTGCGCGCCTAGTAATGCTCACTAATGCATTCGAGTAGCATGTGGCTATTAACGAAAGGTCGTCGACTACGTGTATTAATTAACATTGAAAAAACACAACAGTCTCTGAACGAGTTTTATATTGCTTATGTTTTTTTAGGCATAAAAATAAGGGCCAATGCCACACACTCGGATAAATTCGTGATTAACAAGTTCTGCAAACAACCTAGCTCCCATGAGATCATTATCCTTTGTACTGAACAAATGTAACCAAATTTATTAATGGGGAGATGAAATGTAAACTTGAATAATCCAGATGTGTTAGTTTATCAAGAGATGAAATGTATATTAGATGACCTAAATACATATTCTAAATTCAATAATACCAATTTGACAAATAACTTATATTTTGCATCTAATTTGAATAATACGGTGATATAAATGAATTAAGTTCCATTTCTTGCAAATTATATCATGGCATTTCATCCACTCAAATATTTGATCCCCACGAAAAACAAAACTAATCTTCTGGGATGGAATAATGAATTGGTGAAACCTAATAATTGGGAATGCATGGATTCTACGATGATACTGGCAAGACAAAGGGCGCATTTGATGAATAGCTGTTTTGGAAAGCTTTTTGGACCCAAATTAACTGTTTGACCTGATAAAGAAGTTAAGTTAGATGTTTGTTGAACTAACTCTTTGAAAGAACTCTTTATGTTCAAAAGCTAATTTGAAAAGGCTCAAATTTTGAGATTTTTAGAGTCAACTTTTTGTCTCACAAATTTGTTACAACATTTAATTTTACAAATGCTTTTTCTTTAGCCAATGTGAACAACTAGCATAAATACTTAATGCAAACAGTAACTAACGACAAATACAAACAACTAATAACTGTTTACCAAACACTCTAAAAAAGTAAATTCAAACCCTGATGAGTTCTTTAGTTATAAAGTCGATATTAAAAGTTGCAGTATAATACAGCATAAAGGGAAAGTGGCATTACCTTTGGTGGAATATATGAGCCACAAAAGTAAGATTTAAATTTGTTGATCCTTCGACTATATCCTTGGCGCTAATGTATCGTTTACAGTCCAACTTCTCTGCTTGCTGAAGAACTAATTGTGCTCTTGTGGTGGGATCCTGAGTCTCTAAAGTGGCATTTGTGCTATGTTCTGGTGCCAGAACATTAAGTAAGTGAGCATAAGCTTCACCATCCTGAAAAAAACACATAATTTTAAGTATAGTTTATCAATAGGATCAAGTAACACGGAAGCTTGTCATGGTTTCAACTAATATGGTTATTTGCTTCTGAACTTCTAATGAATTATATTTATGGAAGATTAAACAAATATATATATATATACACACACACACACACACATATATATATATATACACACACGCGCGCACAAAAGTGAGCGGTTGTGACACGTGTCCTGTTAAGCATTTATTGAGATTTTATTTAGAAATAAAAATTTAAACAATATGTAATATAAAGTCATTATAATGAATAGTATCTTTTCAACTATTTCAATGAAGAAAGAAAATAAAATAAATTATAAATATGTTAATATTATTATTTCTAAAAATTTAAATTATAAGATTAATTGTAATATTTCTAAAAATATTTTAGCTAAAATTTTAGAACAAACTGTGCATAGTATGGATTTAAATACTAGTTGGAAAATACAGACAAGCCTTATAAGCTAAAACAAATTATTTATCATGCAAATCTAATGGATAAGCCAATTATTAATATGTGATTCAGGCATTATCTGACAACTAATGGCAGCTTAACCTTAGACCTAAGGAAAAAACACAGGCTGGTAGCAACTTAAAACACAGCATAAATAATGCAACAAATTTACATAAAGTACAGAACATAAGTTTGTATAGTAATCTATACTTATAACAAAAAAAATGCACATGAAAGAGTTAGGATTGGAATAGTAAATGATAACAAAAATAATAATGTTAAGAAGGCAGAAGTGCACACACAATAACAATAACATTCCAATGCAACTCACTCAATCATAAGGTGCTCGAAGATCTAATTGCAAGCATCCTTATTTTTAAGGAGTAGGAAGACTATTTTCATAAATAACTATAAATATATTTCTAAATGGGTGATATATGTCTTACTACAAGACACCCTTAAATGTCTTGCGCTAACTTAAATTATGCATTTTATGTTTTAAAATTACTAAATTTTTAATGATTATATTTTATTATGAGTTCTAAATCTCTGATATTCATCTGCAATGCTAACAAATACAAATTGGCATCCTAAATAGATCAACGACATTCGCAAAAGCATATCACACATGTGATTTGATAAAAATGAAAAATTGTGTATAAAAAGATGATTTTATATTAATTATAAGTTGTGAATCCTTACACTTTTCAATCACACCATTTTTTTTCAATTTAATATATGATAATATACATTTTATATAAGACAAGACACTTAAAAAGTATCTTATAGCAAGACATTAATCATTTTATTTTCTAAATTTGATGGAAATCTACAAGTTACTAATAACAGGAATATTTAAAAAAACTCAATTAATCTAATAAAACGAACAAGACTAATATAATAACTCGAACAAAAGGGAATAAAAAAATAAGCTCCTTAAAAATCAAGTAAATTTTTTTATTAGATCATATGTCAATCCCATTAACAGCTTTTGTTTTTTGGGGGGGGGGGGGGGAACCCACTTTGCAAACATCTTAGTTATCACATGTTATGCCATAGGTAGGGGCAGTTGAATTGGATTTATGTTTCTCGGGTAACATTTTTTTACATGGGAATTATATTATACTCATCAAAAGGGAAAACAAAAGATTATTGCATGTAGACAAAATCAGAAGAAACCTCCCATCATGCTAAAAATATTGGCACAATCATCAACAACTACCATAATTTCATCATCTTTGTGAAAAGTAAAATTTCTTCATCTTTCTTTTGCCATTAGCCCCAAATGGACATCTCAACATTTACTGCTTTGCCCATACCATAAGCAACAAGTTTCTCATAGTTAGTTCCCAAAAGATGATAAAGATAAACTAAAGTTTCAAAAAGATATCATCCAACAAAATTGTAATTAGGGGATTTGCTTTGAGGGATATTTTTAAATAAAATTAGTTTTTCATGGAGGCATAGGAGTTGATATCTTTATTAATAGCACACTTGTAGGGGTAAGCTTGTCTAAATTTGAGTCCCCTCAGACCCTGTGTAAGCATAGCCCACACAAGATGATGACAGTGGCCAGTGATATGGTGGTGCTATTATTGTTGCTTCAAGAAGTTAATTATAGTAGTTATTGGCATGGACTACAGTAAATAATAGTAAATAAGATGAGGTTATGAAGAAATTAAAATGAAAAATTTACAACAATTTTATCATCAAAATTATATTTCTCCATGTTAAATTAAATAACATATTAGTAAAAGCATACTAGAAGACTAAAAGTCATATATTTGCTGAAAACAAAGTTAACTAAATCATTAATTTATTATTTTTATTATTAGAATAGGATCAATTATGTTTGAATGGTTTGCCAAAAGGGATCGACAGAGTTGGGACTTTGTATTTGATCTACCTTTTAATTCCCATGCGATTGCGAATTCGTTATGCATATTAGTCAATTCTAAGGAAGGGAAAAAAAAAAAAAAAAATCATATCCAAACTACAAAACGACTTACCTTTAGATCGGTAGAGAAATTTGTGACCTCCTTCTTGTATCCTGCTTTCTTCAATTGAAAATTCATCCATTTTAACAAAACCTTTTCTGGGGCCAGACTCATTAGTTCCTCAACATCCTGAAAAATTTTATAATATAAGTGGCAAACTGCTTATTTGCTTTAACACCAATACAGTTGATGTGTAATGTAAAGGGTTAGAGTGTAAGTATTTTCACATACCCCCTCAAGATATAAGTAAATGTAATATTCCCAACTTTGGGAGCAATTATTTAACCTTATCTTATCACATCGATGACATCTTCATATAACATTCTTTTCTCTAGTTGTGTCAACATATTTACACGGGAAAAAGGACTATGAAAATAATATCTAATCTAAGAAGTTTAAATAATAATTTCAAAAGTTATGAATAAAATAATATTTACTTATATGTTGAGGGTATATAAAAATAGTTGGGTATGGGTTATCACCTGATTTTCCTCTACCAACTCCACAAGTTCCGGTGTTTTCTTCAAGTTGACATCAGCTAGTAATTGAATCTGATGTAAGAAACAGGTATTAGCATTGCATTCATTAACTGCATATGTATATATGGGCACGTATTGATGTATATACACATGAACAGATGTAATGAGTAGTGTGGTACACATACTCTAAAAATAAAAGTGAAAGAAACAAATTCACCAAGAAAAACAAGCCCAATACCTTGATAATTTGAGCAACTAATCCCATAATTAGATGGGGCTGGAAAGATAGTAAAGTTAAGTATCAGTAATATTGAAATTCTAAAAAATATATATATATATATATATTAATGGAACAAATTGTTACAAATCATTGTTAGCTTACACGTCCCTCCACCAAGTCCTGTGTGCCAATGTTAACCACAGTACAACCAATTGCCTTTGCAGAATTAAGACAAAGAGTATGGTTCTCATTTCTCTCCCAAGGGTTAAGAACTTTTTTGGTGTTAATAGCTCTTTCATCTATTGTTCCAGGCACAGCAACATTAATCAATTTGCTGCAATTTCCAAGTATTCACATAAGATAAAATCAGTTTATGATAACGTACATTGCTTTCCAAGTTCAATTTCTCCCTTTCCTCTTGTATAAGTGTAATTTGTAATTTCTTTGGGGCAAAAAATAACCAACAAAAAAATTTATTATAAGGTATGCTGCTGTTATTCTTCTCGAAAGGCATTGAAGTGTAAGAACTTACCAAAGAAGCACTCCATCTTTTGCAAGTTCAAATAGTTGATTTGTTTTTGGAGATATTGGTAGATAGTTCTTCAAGAAAGGATCTTCAGCTAGATGGTTGTTAATGTGTTCAACATAAGAGGCCTTCTCAGATTCACTAATGACATGCAAATTGGTGGTAGTTGATTGTCTGAGGATCGAAGTTGTACGTTTATAACCAGCACCCTTAGCCTGCCCTTGAAAGTTTAGATATTCCTGCAACTCATACACAGTCACAAATGCTTTACCTCTAGTTAACAAAGAAACACCAAACTTTCATAAGCTCAGCATATCAATATTGTATTTCATAAATTCACCCCTTAAAATTTCTTGAATGCATTTCAAATATAAAAGAAATTGGGCATTTTAACTTTACTTGGTTTTTATCCAATATGCAAGGCACAAATGCAACAACGTGCTCAGCATAAAAACATAACCTTACGTATGAGTAACAATACAAAATGGATAATGCGTAAAAGAACACCGGAGAACAATTTTTTTAAAAAAAAAATCAATCTGTGCTCATTTATTATGTTTAAAATCGTGTACATATACTAGCATCATATGAGTTTTGGAACTCTTAAACTGGTTAAATAGGATAAATTGGAGTTTGTTATATGTCAAAACTTAATTTAAAATATAATTATGTTTAAAAACGAATTTTAATTGGAGTTTGTTATATGTCAAAACTTAATTTAAAATATAATTATGTTTAAAACCGAATTTTATTTTATCATGCCTCTGGGATGATTCCATGGATTAAAGTTTTCCTCATGTTTCAAAATTTTACTATTTAACATGTTTTCAACTAAGACAAAGTTATGTCCAAATATATTTTATGGCTAATAAGTTGGGAAGAGCAATAAACTTTTTTTAAACAAATGGAGTCTTGGACCACAATGGCTTAGAATGACTCACCCGTAGGAAAGATTCAAAATCAATCTCATGGGTCATGTCAGGATATGTATCCTCCAATGTAGCCCTGACATCTTTCTCAGTGTGAACCCCAGCAATACCCTTCAATTTCGTCAAAACGGGTGGTAAATCTGATACAGTTACTTGTCCAGATTGTGATTTCAGTGAATTATACTGTTAAAGAGACACCATATATTGTCATCAATCAATCATAAAAATATATAAGATCGCTCATCACTGGCGGCAAATAAGAACATTAGAAAAGTGAAAAGCATACAGATTAATATAGAGAGAGAGAGAGAATTAATTCAAGACCTGAGAGCTGAGGTTACGAAGCTCCACTTGGGTGAATTGACTTTGCAACCATGGATCAGAAACGAGCACACCCACAAAGCTAGACATTTTGAAATGTGATTTTTCTTCTACGCTATTTCTATCGTTAATGTGAACATCAAAGCTTCTGAACTCAACATGCAACAATGAAATCCATCATCAACAAAGGACAAAGAAATATAATCAATTAAACAAAAAAGCCATGGAAATCAACCTAATTAAGAACCAAAAAAGTTATTATCAAATATGAAATATTCAATGATTAGTATAAATGCTCGTATTAAACACCCATCAAAAATTTATCAGTCATCCAATCGATACTTAAATAGCCTACACTCAACGGCGCGTAGAGATTGAGATGGAGGGGGGAAAAAAACCTTGTCAGACAGGCATGGCCGAGATGGAAGGATTGAAATCATCCAAACAATGGAAGAGAGAGAATGGAAGGAAATTAGAGAGAAAACCGTAAAGCCTATCAAACCCCGCGAAGTGTTGCGTAACACAGTTTTGGAAAGAAAATCACAATTTTTTGTGATTTATGGATGCGCTTATAGTGGTTGTCACTATACTACAACCATCATAATTAAGTAAATTTAAACCATATATTTGTTATTCCACGATCTAAATTCTAAATCATTCAATTTTTTTCATTTTTAAATGAGTAAAAATATATGATAAAAATCATAAAACATTTATAAATTTGGAGTATAAATTAAATTTGTAAGGCTTGTTTGGATTTTATTATGCATGAACATTAGTGTTCAATATTTTCCGGCGACCATTCGTGATTTTCCGGTGACAATTAAAAATAATGGGTGGCAAAATCTGGCAAAGAACCTTAACCGGGGCCTCTGGCACTCCCTCCGGCTCTTGGGACTCTAGGCGGCTACCAGAAGGGTTGCCATGCACTACCGGAGTACGGCGGCACGGTGGCGGCACACTGTTGGGTTTGAGTCGCTCGGACCGCTCCCTCACTAATGGGCTTCGTGTTTCTCTCTGGCACCGGCAAGCGTTGGGAAATTCCGGCTAGGGGTGATGGGGCTCGGCAACTGGGCTGGTGGTTGTCGTTGTTCGGTGGCCGGCAGTGGGTCAGAGTGACAAGGGTGCGCAATAGCTTAGGGGGTTTTTTTTTGAATGGTCGCGGGAAAAATTTGAACGCTAAGGTTCAGGCATAATAAAATCTAAACAAGCTTTACAAATATAATTTTTATTCCAAATTTGTAAATGTTCCATGATTTTTGTCATATATTTTTACTCATTTAAAAACCAAAAAAAAAATCAACGGTTTATATCGTGAAATAACAAATATATGATCGAGATTTACTTAATTATGGTGGTTGTCGTACCAAAACAACCACCATTAGTTTTTGCATTGGGTTTAATATTTTTTTTCCAAATTTAATTAATAACTAGTATTTGCATACTCATACAATGCACCAGAAATCTCATACGTTGTTAACTATAGTGATTTTTGTTTTAATAAAACAATGACATCATGTAGCAACCATGTCATACACAATTTCTTAGTATTTTTCGTAAAATAATTAGTAACATTTTAACTCCAAGTAGTTATTAAATGATGTAAGTTATGAGAAACTATCAAGTAAAAGTTTCTTCTAATGTACTAACTTACACCATGAGTTAACTTAGTAAATATGGCTAGTAACAATGATAATATCATAATTTCTCTATAATAATTTTAAAATTATGATAGTTCAAAAATTTATCCGATTTTGACAAATAAAAAAAGTTCATAGCACAATTAATTAACTTGTAATATTTAACATATCTTCTATGAAAGACTAATTGGAAAATATATATTGAAGATCAAAGTATTGACGATACTTTTTGCAACGATCACAATGTGTTTTTAGATAAATCACAACAATTGTAGTTTAAAAAATAATTAAATGTAGAATTAGTCTATGAGTTAGGTTTGAAAATCATAAGATACAGGATAGATTCCAATTTAGACATCAAGGCTAGGATAAGTAATTTTTTTGAACCTACAACTTCAGAAATCTGTTTTTAATCCATCCAACTTTGGAGCAAATAATTTCTGGAACCAAATTGGACCAAACTAACTTTCATAATTATATGAAGTACTCTAAGTTTTTGAAATTTGTATTTTTAACCCCAATAATTGAAAACTTACTTCCGAAATTTTCAACTTTGTGCATGTGATATTCTTCTCATAAGTACTAGTCGAAACCCTCTTTTATTTGGTATCAAAGCCACGTGACCAAAAATCATTAACAAAATTAAGCTAATTAATAATTAATTAAGTTAATTAACTATATTTAATGCTAAAATAGTCATCTACTTGTCATGCTCTTAATTATTCACATATTGCACACACTTCAGAAGAAACTACTTCGGTAGCACTAGAATTAAACTATATTGCTAATATAGTTTTAGAATTAAAAGCCAAATTAGCAAAAATTAAAACTGAAGTTAAGAAGATTAAGAAGCAATTGTCTGCAATTCATCTTTCGGTAACTGACTAAATTAGACATAGTAGAAAATCTAATTTAAGTATTTCAGTATAAATATCTTATCCTAAACCGAAAAAACAAAAAAACCATTTTCTTTGCTTGATATAAAAATTCAAAAATAAGTAGGAAAAAAATCAACCGAAAAATCATCTGAAAAAGCATAGCAAAAAGAAGAGGATGGATTAGAAGCAGTATAAACTTGAGAAATTACAGAATATATGTTTGATAAAGAACAAAACCTGGAAGAATTAAACAAAATTATGGGCGCAATAGTTGATAAACAAGATGTATTATCTAATGATAATGAAGAGACTAATAATGTCCAGTTAGAAGAAGAAATATATCAGCAGATAAACTTAATTGAACTAGAGGATCTTAATGTTGGACCTTTAGAAGAAATTAGAAGAAAACAGTACAAAAAGGATCGTAAATTGGTATTTGACATTTTGGATAAGAATTTAACATAGATGAAATCAAGTCCAAGGTAGTTGGCAATATTATTTCTAACCTGAAAATTTTGATGAATTTTCTAGAAGAAATATCCATTTTATGAGACCTAGGTATATTTAAACAAGGTATACAATTAACTTTTCCTCTAGGTTTATCCCAAAGAAAATCACATCCTTTGAAGAAATTGATCATACCCCAATTAGCCAAATATGATACATTTTAAAAATCAATAGAGCTCGTAATATAGATGAAATATTTGAGTATTACAAAAGAGGTATGAATAGTATCCTAAACTTTACATGGACTGCCAGAAATTTTCTGAAATATATCAAACATAGTTTTCCTACCACTATAATTAACTGGTGTGACTTACTAAATAAGGAACGTAAAAATGTATTAAAAATGATGGAAACACCAACTGTAATGTTCAAAAACTTATGTAAGGAAATAAGACTAAATTTGTCGGAGCTAATCTTGATTTCGAAGAAAAAGGTAGAGAATGGCAAAGAAAGATTGATAGCATAGAATTATGGGATATCTGGAGAATTATATTGTTGAATTTAGTCAATACTAATTTGGCATAATGAAACCAATCTTGGTATGGTTTACAACAAACTACCACATCCAATCACTTTCATAATCAATGTAAAATACATGGCATAATTTGAGAAAACAAATGTCATTGATACCCTTGGTACAAAAATCTCTTATTGAAGACAATGGGTCAATGATCAGTCTTTTGATCTTCAAAAACAAAAGAAAATGAAGAAACAAGTTCTAGCATGTTGGGATAATCCTCACCAACAGGGAAAAGAACCCGAGAGGAGCAGAAAGAGCAAATTTTATAAGAAAAAGAGTTTTAACAAATAGAGGGGAGAGAAATATAAAAGCAAATATTATAGCAAACCAAGCCCTAAAAAATGAAGTTTTTTTAGAACAACCACATATTGCTCTGTCGGGAAAAATAACTATAAGTGTTGGACATGCGGAGAAGTAGGTCATTATACAAAGGAATGTAAAAACAAGAAGAATAACAAGCTTATAGAAACTTTTGATGGTTTTGATTATTTGAGCTTAGTAAAGAAGAAGCATTAGATCAAAGAGAAAAAAAAAATTTTATAAGAAAAAGAGTTTTAACAACCAGAGGGGAGAGAAATATAAAAGAAAATATTATAACAAACCAAGCCCTAAGAAATGAAGATTTTTTAGAACACCTGCATACTGCTCTGTCAGAAAAAACAACTGTAAGTGTTGGGCATGCGGAGAAGTAGGTTATTATGTAAAGGAATGTAGAAACAAGAAAAACAACAAGCTTATAGAAACTTTTGGTAGTCTTAATTACTTGGAGCTTAGCGAAGAAGAAGCACTAGATCTAAGAGAATTGTTAAGATTATACTAGAGGATGAATATGAAGAAAATAATTATGAAGAAACTAGTCACATGATGGAAAGTAGTTTAATTAGTCTTGGTGATCTTCAAAGAAAAGAATTTGTCATAGATAATGAGAACGAAGAGGTTAAAGGAGATTGGGTCCTTCCCATAATTCAAAAAGGCATGATCTATAAAAATCCATCTTCCAATTAAAAAGTAATACATATGTAAAATGATGGAAGAAGATCAAGAAATAAAAGACTGTGACTATGATGTCAGAGAAGTTAATCTCATTAATTAAAAAAATATCCTTGAGCATAACAAAGATAGAAATTATAGGTATATTCATGTTGGAAATGTCCAAGTACAAATTACTTCATTATAGTATTATGGTAAAGACGTAGATCTTTATGCTTTGCTCTGCAATATTAGAAATATCAAATTTAATAATTAAATTATCACAGGGATTAAGACCTATTTGTGTAATGGATCAGTAGGATTCAAATTTGAACTTGGATATTATGTAAGTCTAAAAGATGAATGTGGCAAAAACTTTCTATACCTTAAGATAAAAATAGTTGGGATGATTAAGTATATTTTGAAAAATAATCTACAAATTAGATAATACTAGAGATTTGAAGACTAAGGCAACAATAATAGAGGTAGAAAAATTTGAAAGTCCTACTCTAATGCAAAAATTCAAAGGATAAAATCCAATCCGTCTGATATAAAATTGATAGGTTTTAGATATCTTGCTTTGTCAATCCCACAAAAATCAATAAGAAAAGTGTAACAAAAATTGATGAGAATGGTAAAATTATCATTAAACTCTAATTATTAAGAAGCATGAGTACAAGATAAGAATATGAGAGGGTCTTTAGCAACTAAAAAAAACTTATAGAAGATGATACAATTAGTACAACCAATGAAATGAGTATAATCAGTGTCGAACTCATAAGACACAGTGTAGACTGAAGTATGAGTCTAGACAGAAAAGTCATTGGGTACAAAACAATAACTGTTAGTGACCCAATTTATAAGAATGAATTAGTCAAAAATATGATGATGGAAATATGATATGAAGTCACCAATACAAACTCTAACAATATTTATATTCCAATAAATGTACGCTTAGAGTGATATAATAGATATGAATTATGTGTCCACATCGATAGTGGTTGTTCTATTTGTTTTGGAAAAAGATCTTTATTTCCAAAAGTTATGTGGCAAAAAGCCAAGAATCATTTATAGGTAAGGATAGCTGATAACAATATTATGAGCCACAACGAAGCCATAGAAGGATTCTTTGTAGAAGTAGGAGGAGTTTAATGCATTATACTAGTTCTATGGATAACTGATCAACCATCTCATGATTTGATAATTGGAAATAATTTTCAGAGGATATATTCTCCACGCACACAGGCCATAAGCCAAATAATATTTACAATAAATTGTCATTCAATTCCTATTGATAAATTAAATAAAGCTTACACACACCAAAAGATTGAGTTTACATGCAGCCAGCGTGATGAGAAGGTAGTACCCGCACAACGTGAGATATCAGTAACAATCTCACTAATTGAGTTATCTATTAAAGAGCAAATTGCTGAACAACAAGAGCAAGTATGTGAAGAAATGTACTCTAATAATGCTCTAAAATTTTGGGATAACACTATTATCCAAGTTAAAAAGATTGGATATACGCATCAGGATATCCAATAATTTGATAAGCAAATGAAAGAGCTATTACAAAAAGGTTTAATTAGAAATAATAACAGTCCTCGAACTAGTCCCGCTTTTATGGTGAGAAATCATACTGAAGAGAAAAGGGGAAAAGCTACATTGGTTCAATTACAAAAATCTTAATAATAATACTACCTTTGATGGTTATTATATTCATAGCAAAATAGACCTTTTCAGTAGAACTCAAGGAGCATCTTGGTTGTCAAAAATGGATTGCAAAAACCCGATATTGGCAAATAAAAATCAATGATGCTTGTAGTGCCCCTTAAGAACGTTATGAGCAGATAGTAATGCAATTTGATCTTATAAATGTGCCTCAAATATTTCAAAGAAGAATCAATAACATCTACAAAGATCTTAATCACTGTTGTCTAGTTTAGATGAATGATATCCTTGTCTTTTCTAAAACTATAGAATGGCACAGAGATCATGTCCTAGCTATTACCTAAAGATGCACTGATCATGGTATTATTCATGGTAAGAACAAGTGCAGTTATCCTAAACAAGAATTAAGTTTTTAGGTATATAAACAAAAGCTGGCCAAATCATCCCACGAAAGCATATTGTAGAAAAAAATAGAAAATTTTCCTAAAATGATTGAGGATAGGAAGCAAGTATATTCTTAGATGTCTTACCTATGCTTCATATTTTATTAAAGATCTAGCTAAATTAAGAAAGTCATTATAGCAAAAACTCAAGAAAAAAGTAAACTGGACAGGGACCCCCCAGTAATTCAAAGATTGTTCTAAACTTCAAAAGATGTGTAAAATTTTTCCTAGTATTAATTTGCCTAATGAATAAGATGATTTAATTCTTGAGACACATGCCAGCAATAAGGACTGGAGTGCAGTATTCAAAATCAAAGAAGAGAAAAACTCTGCAAATATTACAGTGGAAGTCTTAGTAAAGAAGAATGCAACTATTCCACGATGGAAAAAGAAATCGATGATATTATTGTCTTTTTCAAGATCATATAACAACACAAAGATGATGTTCTAACTATCACCCAAAGATGCATTGACTATGGTATTATTCTTGGTAAGAACAAGTATATTTGTAATGAATAAGAAATTGAGTTTTTAGGTCTGAAAATAAAAGCTCGATAAATTATTTTACAAAAGCATATTCTAGAAAACAAATAGAAATTTTTCTGAAGAAATTGAAGATAGAAAGCAATTAGAAAGGTTTCTTAGATGTGTTACTTATGCTTCAGATTTCACTAAAGATGAGAAAACCATTGCAGCAGAGACCCAAGAAAGAAGTACGTTAGACATGGAGCCCTAGTGATTCAAAGATTGTTCAAAAGTTACAAAAGATGGGCAAAAGTCTTCATCTTCTTAATTAACCTAATCACGGAGGTGATTTAATTCTTGAGATAGGTGTTAGCAATGGGAACTGGAGTGTAGTACTGAAGATCGAAGAAGGAGAAAAACTCAGCAAATATTGTAGTGTTTAATAAAGTAGCATGTAACTATCCCATGATTTGAAAAGAAATCCTTGCAGTCATAAGAGGAATTGAAAGGTTCTTAACCTTTTTAGCCCCAAAACCTTTTCTGATTCGAGCTGATTATAAAGGAATACTTGGTTTTGTGAAAAACAAATTTGTCGAACATGTAAGCGTAAGGGAGATTCCTATGTTGGCAATTATAGTTTAGCCGATTTTATTTCTCTATTAAACATATAAAGGGATCAAAGAATTATCTGACAAATAGTTTATCTCGTGAGCTTGCCAATGGTGATCATCAAAGCAGAACTCTTACCGGAAAAGGCGAAAATCTAAAATGAAATGTTATTACTACTAAAATGGGTTTCTTCTTTTAGTAGAATTGTTAGGTGATAATTTGTCGTATTTTAGGTGCCCCTTTTACCTAATTTTAATTCGTATAATAATATAATTTTTAGAATTTTTACTTGTTTTATTTGCTTTTGTAGGTAATAAACTTTAAATCGAGCAAACGTCGCGAAAAGGAGCGAAGATGGGTAAAAAGAGCAAAAGCCAGCAAGAAGGGACGACAGGGGGGCCGAGCCACCATGCCAGAAAAGTGGCACAGTAGGGCCGTGCCACGTGGCATGGTCGCGCCTCCCCCCTGTTCGCCCGTTCGCTTGATTTTTCTATTTAACCCTCCTTCAGCGTTTTTGTTCGGGGTCGCTCGAGGTCGCTCGGGTTTCTCTCTAGTGATTTTTAGGCTAGGTTTTAGGTTAGTTTATCAAATAAAACCTTAATAAGAGGATTAGATTAGGATTGAGGATTGTAATCTTGGATTTAACCTTTGGATTTTAAGTTCCTTCTATCAATCAAGTCTAAGTTTTCTTCCCTTGTCTCTCTTTAGTTTATATGTTGTTCTTGTTTACGTTTTGCTAATTTAATTCTTGTATTTGTTTTGTTTAGTTTAAATGTTAAGTTTTCATTGTTAATTCATGTTTATTTAGTTGTTTAGATTTGATTTATTCTATTCTCTTTCTTCTCTTATTCAAGTTCATGTTCTTGTTTGCTAGTTTAGGTTTTCATCTGTTTGTGATGTTTAGTTGTTAGTTTGTGTTGGATTGGATTGTGGCTAACCCTTGATGACTAATTAATCTTGTTTATGCCCCAACCCTACCTTGTTTATGCCTAGAATTTAGAGTTTTCTTTCACGCTTGCCAAGTGTTCGATGAAATACTTGAAAGAGCTTTCATCCGTGTTTTGTGGCAATTGACCTATGCTGAGAGGTGAGGTTGATTGTCTAGTGTGGTAGAGAGAATAGTTGGGATTGGGACATGAAAATAGTCTCGTCGCTAGCTAGGTCAAAGGTTATCAACCTAGTAGTTTAGTTAAACTAATCCCATGAAAATAGGTGGGTAGAGCAACTAGATTACCCGATTGACCCTTGAGAGAGGGCTTAAGTGGCCTTAATGATACAACTGATCAATTCTGAATGCTAGCATAGCTAGGATAGGTTTGGGCTAGACTTGATTGCTTGATTTATCTTAGATCTAATCATAGTCCGTTCGTTTTCGCTTTAATGGTTTAGTTCTATTTTCTATCCATTTCGATTTTGCCTAGCTCGAGACGCTTTAGTTAACTCTGGTAGTTAGAAACACAATTCCCTGCAGACGACACCCCAAATACTCAATGATACACCTTGCACTTGGGGTTTATAAATATTAAGACTCTGTTTTTCCCTAACAAGTTTTTGGTGCCGTTGTCGGGGAGTTGGCGTTTCTCAATATCGGGGTTTATTTGAGCTTTGAGGCCAGACTTTTTTTAAAAAAAAAATCCAAAAAAATTAAAAATTAAAAATTTGAGAAAATCGAACTGGCTATTTTCCATTTACCTCAATTTGAGCATGAACCTTTTTGGCAATATTTGTCTCGATTGAATGATTATTCTGCTCAATATGTGCTTTTTGAGTACGAAAAATGGGAAATATGCGATGTTGTGCTTGAGAGGATAACACATGAGCCCCGAGCCATCCTTGAGTCCATGTGTTATGGTGGTATGTGTTTTTTAGGCGTTGATGATATGTGGAACTCATTTGAGTCCTTGGTTCGGTATCAATGGTACCATGAGATTGCTAGTGAGTCTTTTGAGTGTCCTTCCCCCATTTCCTATGATTTGCATGCCTATTCTCCTCTTGTGTGCTCTTATTGTTCATCTTTTGACCATGATGTAAATTCTTGTCCTTATTATGATATTTTCGATGAATTTTATGCTAGACTTGATGCCATGATAGGGATAATGAATGAGCAACATGAGCGTTTTGTTAGTAGGATAAGGGAATGTGGTTTATTGCATAAGACTAACTCTAGTCTATCTTGCCCTAGACTTGAGGCTCGTCTCTATGATGATTGTGAGTCCTCCCTTCTCCTAGAGTCTAATGTTATTGATGATGCACCTTTGACTGACCTAGGGGAAGTGTTTGACCCTCCCTTGACCCCATTGACATTTGTTGCTCCATCCTTTTCTAGTACACCTATGGACACTAGTGTTAGTGGCTCGATCTTACTTGCTTCTCCCCTTCCTTTAGCTCAGTGCACGGGGTTAGAGATGGGCAAGACTTCTTGGGGTGATGCTAGTTCTGTAGAGGATGTTTTACTTTCTTGGTCAGGAGGACTTACATTAGTTGAGCCATATCTTCTGGAGGCTCCTTTCGAGGAGTTGTGTGATGATAGTTTAGTGGTTGGTGCCGCTCCTAGCATTAAGAATATCAACCCAATTTGCACCGAGCCACTTGACTTCACCCCCATTTCATCCCCTTTACTTCCCACCACTCCCTCTCACTTGTATGCATGCCATGAGTCCCCAGGTGACATTCGAGGGTATAATCCCTCCTTGGACCCTTATTGTGCATACTAGAGGACATGTCTAGGAAAATTGAGTGGACCACTTTCTTTGATTATTATTTCGACTTTTCTATGGCATTTGATAAGTTTAACAGGGCACTAACTCTATTTGCTACATCTGTACTAGTGTTCTCTTACTTACATCACTTTAAGATGCATACCAAGGTACACGATAAGCTCTTACGAGCTTTGACGGTGTCCAAATTGAAGTCATGAGGCTTAAGAGACTCGGAGGAGCGGCTGATGCTCCTCCAACCTCCTAGAGCACCATCTTACCGAGGCCTAGTGTAGATGCACACAGCAACTAACCTAGTAAATTCGTTCCCTCTTTTCTCTTTCTTTATTTTTATTTTATATATATAGCTTTTGCCCTTTCTTATTTATATTTTGCTTTTGTATAGTTAATTTTTGTAGATTTCTTTCTTTTGTATATATATGTGTTCTGTTGGTGGCTGTGACTCCTTGGCTCCCAATAAGGACATTGTGAGATTTAGGTATAGGGGTGGGAAGTCATATACCTTATGCATATTTTTGCGAAAATTTTTCACTTTGGTATAGTTTTCCTTTTTGACTTTGGGGAAGCTTCGTACTATTCTGATTAGCTTAAATCCCTTGTATTTTGACTATTAGCTTGTATAGGAATGTGATGTGCATGATATATCTTCATCCTCAGCGTGTCATTTTAGGCCCTAATTCTAACCCCAATTGTTCATTATCAATGTGTAATCCTATCCTTATCTATACCATCATCATTATCTTATGGCCTTAGTCTTTCATGATTGGCTCTCCCACCTATTTTTGACACGGTTACTTTAGTATTTGTCTGCATTCAAAAAAATGAAAAAAAAAAAGAGAAAAAGAAAAACATAAAACAAGAAATGACAAGTATCCCTTTGAGGCACGTGCTACTCGGCGTTACCCTTCGAGGCATGCGCTGCTGGGTGTTATCCTTTGAGGCAATACTGCTACCAGGAAAGCTTGCTTCCTATGTTAAGAAGCTAATAATGTAACATGTGTCAGTCAAGTGGGAACGAGCTTGATTTTGGTAAGCTTGAGTCCTAAGATGATGATACACTTACACACTGAGCACTAGGATGGATTACAAGTTTTGATGTACAGTGAGGTGAAAGGTTGGTGCTTTGATGTCATGTATGTGGATAGAGAGTCTTGACATATACACTCTATTTATACACAGGCTAATATCTTCGTTGCATTGGTGATTTGATTGGTTAGAATGTGTACAATCTTCCCCTTGTATATATATTTGCACCTTGTTTGTATATCTATTTTGTTTTCTTTGTTTTCTCATTCTCCTTTTTCCACTTATTTTCCTTTTTCAAGATTTTATGGGCATATCTTCTGCAAACCCTTACAAGACCTCACTTGTTCACTTGGGGGAACCAAGGGGTTTAAGGGGCTTGTTGCATACGCTAAATGCAACCGTGATTCCTATGACAGTGAGTTGGGTTCTTAGGTTAGTTTTATTTTGTTTTGCTCGAGGACAAGCAAAAGATAGGTGTGGGGGTATTTGTTAGGTGATAATTTGTCGTATTTTACATGCCCCTTTATCTAATTTTAACTCATATAATAATATAATTTTTAGAGTTTTTACTTGTTTTATTTTCTTTTGTAGGTGATAAACTTCAAATCGAGCAAACGTCACGAAAAGGAGCAAAGACGGGCAAAAAGAACAAAAGCCGGAAAGAAGAGATGACAGGGGGCCGAGCCACCGTGCCAGAAAAGTGGCATAGTAGGGCCATGCCACGTGGCACGATCGTGCCTCCCCCCTGTTTGCCCATGTGCTCGATTTTTCTATTTAACCCTCCTTCGGCATTTTTGTTCGACGGTCACTTGGGATAGCTCGGGGTTCTCTCTGGTGATTTTTAGGCCAGGTTTTAGGTCAGTTTATCAAATAAAACCTCAATAGGAGGATTAGATTAGGAGGATTGTAATCTTAGATTCAACCTTTGGATTTCAAGTTCCTTCTATCAATCAAGTCTAAGTTTTCTTCCTTTTTCCCTCTTTAGTTCATATGTTGTTCTTGTTTATGTTGTGCTAGTTTAATTCTTGTATTTGTTTTGTTTAGTTTAAATGTTTAGTTTTCATCATTAATTCATGTTTATTTAGTTGTTTAGATTTGATTTATTTTATTCTCTTTCTTCTCTTATTCAAGTTCATGTTCTTGTTTGCTAGTTTAGGTTTTCATGTGTTTGTAATATTTAGTTGTTAGTTTGTGTTGGATTGGATTGTGGCTAGCCCTTGATAGCTAATTAATCTTGTTTATGCCCCAACCCTGCCTTGTTTATGCCTAGAATTTAGAGTTTTCTTTCACGCCCCGCAAGTGTTCGATGAAATGCTTGAAAGAGCTTTCATCCGTATTTTGGGGCAATTAACTTATACTGAGATATGAGGTCGATTGTCTAGTATGCGTAGAGAGAATAGTTGGGAATGGGATATAAAAATAGTCTCATCGCTAGCTAGGTCAAGGGTTGTCCACCTAGTAGTTTACTTGAACTAATCCCAAGAAAATAGATGGTTAGGGCAACTAGATTAGCCTATTGACCCTTGACAGAGGCCTTAGGTGGCCTTAACGATGCAACCGATCAACTCTGAATGCTAGCATAGCTAGGATTGGTTCGGGTTTGACTTGATTACTTGATTTATCTTAGGTCTAATCATAATCCTTTCGTTTTCGTTTTAGTAGTTTAGTTCTATTTTCTATCCATTTCAATTTTGCCTAGCTCGAGACGCTTTAGTTAGCTCTGGTAGTTGGAAACATAACTCCCTCCGGACGACGCCCCAAGTACTCAATGATACACTTTGCACTTAGGGTTTATAAATATTAAAACTCTGTTTTTCCATAACAAGAATCCTTATGGATATTTTAGAATTTCATATAAAAAGTAGATCACGCTTTGGTCTGCTATTTTCTACCTATCTAATAGTATAAAGATTTAGCCTTTTAGAGTTGCAAATTAATTACTGAAGGTGTCATTATGATATCCAAGAAAAAATAAGTTATCATATTCAAGCAAAGTGGTTCAACGACTGGCATGCAACCTGCATTGACTACTATCATAATTATTGTTATCATATTTGGGTTCATGGAGTACTACAATCTTCTTTCATAATAGATCTGGAGTTAGTGGTGTTAGATTCTTAGCTAATTCAATCTCTCCAGATAACACCATCATGAAAGCTTGTGAATATTGAATGACAACTTATATCATGGAAATCCCATATACAAAGTACCTATTTTTCTCAAGACTAACTAAGTTTCAATAGTGCTTGTCTAAGAGCCTGATAGTCCCACATAAATTCCATATAATAGAAGTTTGTATGTTGACGTACATTGTGCTATAATTGAGTATAAAAATAGAAAAGCCAAACTAGCCCATTATCTTGTTCAATTGGTTGATTTAGAGAATCCCAATTATCAACAATGAGAATGATTTCCAAAATGATAAGAAGTAGTTATTGATTTCACTCTAGCAAGAGTCATCTATTTTCACAATATTTATCATCAAATGTAGGCATTAATTGAGCAAGGAAAAACACCAATGTATTGTCAGAACACTGCTTTCATTTATCATAAAGATGTCAGCAAACATATAAAGATGGATGGAGCTACTTCAGAAGATGTCTTTGATTACTTCTTTGATGTTGGAGCTGGCAAAATTCTTATCAAAAACAAGAAATATCTTCATAAATTATTTGAAAGATGGGATCCAAAGCATCTTCAACTTGATAAAGATTTTGATGATTATTTGGATAATGATGGACTGGAAGACATTATTAGAGATGAAAATATGCGAAATCTCAACATGGATGACTAATCTTGTTCACATTAAATGTTCTAAAAAGTCATTGCACTATTATTATACTATTTTTCTAAGTGTTAAGTCAGCAAAATGATGTAATACACTATATCCATCTAAGTGCAGCTGTACTCATGTGAAAATATCATAATATGCCTTAGTGCTGAAAAGGGATACAATTATTTGAGCATACTTGAGCAAAAGAGAAGTTGAGTACCTCCATATTTCTATGTGCAAACAACTCAGATGATCTTAGTTGTTTAATTCCCTCTTCAAATATTTTCATTATAATATTTCCACTTTCAAGTTTTCAATAAAGAAGTTTCTCAATAGGAAACGTTATTCAATCGAACCTTATGTCTTAAATATTATGATTTCTTGATTAAAGTCTCACTATCCTTAAAATTATAAAAGCCTGATTAGTGACCATGGTTTGAAGTAGGAAACAAATCGAATCTGTGTTTTGCCTAATCTACGAAAGGTGAGGTTGAAATTAGCAATCTCTATAAACTGGAAGATAGAGGAATGTCAGGGTATCGACCAAGTTCAGGGGTCAGAACTGTCTAACGAAACTTTAATTATTTTGCTAAGTATGATGGGCCCCTAATTACAGAAAATATAATATTTATAATATAAGTAGTAGATTATGATAAATAGTACTAGAAGTTATTATAAGAAGTTTAAACATTAATATAAGCTTGGTTTTGCAAAAAAAGCTCAAAAATTTGAGTATTTACACTTCGAAGAAAAAAATTTTATAAAGTTCTTGGTTAGAAAATTAAATATTTGTCACCAAGTACCTAAAAAATGGTACGCCGAAAAGCATCTACACTAAGTTAAGGAATCCTAAAAATATTTTCTTAAAAATGTGAAGTCAATGAATAATTACACCAAACCACAGTGGACTAGAAAGGAAAATTTTCTAAGATACCTAAGTTGACTTTGTCACATGTCATATATTTAGTCAAGAATGTTGCTTTTTAAAGCTTCACTATGCTTATTTGTAGTAGAAATTAAGAAACTAATAGAAATTTGATGCATATTAATCTATATATACTGACATGGGTCATATATTAATCGATTTGATGAATGGTCCCTCTTATACTATCAAAAAACTACATATGAGTATGCAAGAATTATTACATATTGTTAATGCACGTCTGTGAAACTTTTTAAAAATATTTATTTGTACATACTGTGATAGGAAGACATAACATCAAACTAACTACATCTAGAAAGCTTTAACATATCATAATAAAAATATGTGCTATAGGGAAGATGATCTTACCCCTAAAAAATTTAACAACTGACTTTGGCTCTTATGCTCCAAAAATTGAAAGCAATTCGGTATGCTTTCACATATTGTAATAAGAATATGTGTTAATTGTAATATATTGTTATCATTGATGATTGTTAATAATAACTTGAACAATTATCATCTAAAAATTGACAGCAATTTGATACATTTTGGTCGTAATCTGAAGATAATACTATCTTGTATATATATGCTCCATAACTCCAACTGTATTGTGTCTAACATATCAAATTCTATTTCTGTGTTTATATTATCTTTTATCATTTCCTAATAATAATAATTGTTTCTTTATAGTAAATAAGATATAGTATATGATGTGTATTTATAGCATAAATTGGTAGCCAACTTACGGATAAATATTAGAAACCAAACATGCATAATAGATAATTTGTATTTTGTAATCAAAAAATTTAGTTCATTATAATGTAATGCAATTTTTTTAAGTAATATTGGGAGTAGTGTTAATGACATAGTACATCGCAATATAAAAACTAAACACTATCTTTTTTTTCTAAAAAATAAAAATTCCAAATTGTAATAAGAGTTCTAAAATATTTTTGGGAAAGAAAATCTTACATATGTAATTGAATAGCTGTAGACACCTAAAAAGGGTCTACTTTTTATAAAATGGCCAATGATGACAAACCGATTGAGTAAGACTTGGGGACCCTTGGATATTGAAACCAAGAGCCATAAAAGGTGTCAACGTCCCTTAACTCACACATCCAAATGCAAAGATTCCACAAAAGACTAATCGAGCCTAAAAACCCAAATAGGCCCAAGTCAATAGTATTCAATGTCTAGTTGAGATTCATTCTGTATTTTCATCCCACTTTAGGGTGCATAAAATTATTGAGATTAGATATTAATATTCTTTATTAAATATTT
Source organism: Carnegiea gigantea (assembly GCA_029747015.1). Taxonomy (NCBI): domain Eukaryota; kingdom Viridiplantae; phylum Streptophyta; class Magnoliopsida; order Caryophyllales; family Cactaceae; genus Carnegiea; species Carnegiea gigantea. Next base: position 481,603 of record JAKOGI010000520.1, on the reverse strand, counting down.
TTTCTAGTGACATGTTATGCTTCAAAATTTGATGTGCAACCGAAAGAATATACGTCTACTGCTAAGAGGTGCGTTAAAAATGACACATGTTCACCAATTTACTTATGTCCTTTTCCATACTTATTCAAAAATTATGAAATCAACATCATTAAAAGTTAGACTCAATAACCTTAATCTCTTAAAACAGAAGTTGGACGTGAAAGTTATACCCGCAATAAGTTGTGTTATTTGCAGCTAACCTAGGAACCCGGTGAGGTTCCTGCCTAATAGAACATAACCCAACTCCTTTTGGTTTTTTTTCCGCCCTAACCTATCTTGGTGAAACCCTAGCCATCGACTTCAGTAGAGAAAAAACCCTAGCACACACAGCGCCAACGCCCAAGAAATCCTAGGAAACCCTCGTTCCCTATAACTATAAATTCATCCCCTCACACAGCCTTGAAACACACAACCAAAACCTCAAAAAAACTCTAAGATAATACTAAAAGGTTCAGAGAACACTGCCAAACTCTGTGCAAGTTTATCCTCAAAACCTTTTAAGGCACAAGTCAAGACCCGATATTCTCAATCCCCAGATTCTCATAGTCACTCAGGCAGATAACTCGATGATGTCAATCTTTCAAACTTACATTTCCTTTTTTTCCTTTCCTTATTTCTTTAGTTTAGCTCTATCTAATTTCAAAGATGTAATATTTTGGTAATGTAGACCCCGGCCGCGGTAAATATTTAATTTCTTCTTTTCCTTTATTTCCTAATTGATGTTTTAATTTATTATTATTGTACTTAATATGCTGCATATTTTTTATGTTAATGTGAATTAACTTTAGTTTTCCATTTTAGTTAGTAAAGGTCGTCAATGATGATGGGCCATATTGTGATGCATTACATCACAATATTGTACTTTTATCCTAAATTTAGATCCTTGTTCGAACATATGGATTCAGATGGTCCCCACTATATGGATTGTTCTGGAGCCTTTCAAAAACCTATTTAAAATGAACCAATTGTCCTTTTCAATGTCCCTTCCGGTTTATCGTATGTTTTGGGGAGTAGATTTGGTTCGTAAATTTTCTTAAAATCTCACCGGCGACTCCATTGAATAAATTTCTTTTTTATTATTATTTTCCGCTTAACCTTTTTTGGACTCGGCATAATAGGGCTTTTGGCTTAGGAAGCAGATTATGTGTCATGATTCAGACAGTACCACTGTTTGGGCTAGGAAGTTGGACCCTACCCTGACCTAGGAACCCAGCTTGAATTAGAACGATTATCCAACCTTCGAAGTTAGGTAGTTAGTGCTATTTGGAATTGGGTCGGGCTCCTATGTTCAGGCTCGACCTTCTGATGCAGTGTGGTTGTTTTAGCTGAAAAATAAAAGATAGTTAAAAAAAAAATCAAGTCATGCCCCCAGCAAGTGGATCTCCCCATTTGTGTGGACCACATCTGGGTTCCAGCTCGTGATCTTACACTAACTTATGCTTTTTAATAAGAAAAAAGAAAAAACTACTAGTTATTTTAAAAATTTTGTATGATCGACATGTATAAAAGAATTAGGTTTGTTCAGTAGGAATGATTGGTTAGGCCCTATTTGGTAAAATTATTTATTTAGGTAGCTAATAGTGGTTCAGATAGCAGATAGTTACCTAGGTTGCGGATAATGGTTCTATTTCAGCTGTTAGCGAATAGTTGTTTTGATTTGGGGTTAAAGCAAGTGTATTCGGCAAAGTTAGCCGTCGCGTTAGCTCATTAATGTAAATTAACAAAGTTTTAATATTTATAAACCCCAAGTGCAAGGCGTATCGTTGAGTACTTGGGGTGTCATCCGCAGGGAGTTGTGTTTCCAACTACCAGGGCTAACTAAAGCGTCTCGAGCTAGGCAACATCGAAGGGGATAGAAAATAGGACTAAACTACTAAATCAAAAGCAAAGGGACTATGATTAGGCCTAAGATGAGCTAAGTAATCAAGTTAAGCCCTCACCTTCCCAAGTTACGCTAGTATTCAGAGATGGTCAGTTGCATTATTAAAACCACCCAAGCCCTCTCTCAATGGTCATGCGCTAGTCTAATTGTTCTAACCTCCTATTTTCATGAAATTAGTTCAACTAAACTACAAGATTGACAACCCTTGACCTAACTAGCGACGAGATTATTTTCATGTTCTAATCCCAACTATTCTCTCTACCCACACTAGACAATCAACATCACCTCTCAATATAAGTCGATTGCCCCAAAACACGAATGAAAGTTCTCTCAAGTGTTTTATCGAACACTTGGCGGGCATGAAAGAAAACTCTAAGTTCTAGGTATAAACAAGGGAGGGTAGAGACCTAAACAAGATTAATTAGCCATCAAAGGCTAGCCACAATCTAATCAACCAAGATTAACGACTAATTAAACACGAAAACATGAAAACCTAAACTAAACATAAACTAGCAAATAAGAACATAAACATGAACAAAAGAGGAATTAATCTAAACTAGCACGAATGAAAACTAAAGAAAACACAAAATCATAATAAAAACTAAACATTTAAACTAAGCAAATCAAATACAAGAATTAAACTAACAAAATCAAAACAAGAATAAAAACGTGAAATAAAGAGAGGGAGAAAGAGAGAAACTTATGCTTAAATTGATTGAAGAATTGGAAATCCACAAGTTTGAATCCTGAAATATAAGCTACAATCCTAATCTAATCCTCCTATTGAGGTTTTTATTAGCTAAAACCTAACCTAAACTACTCTCAAAATCGCCCCAAGAAAGCCCAGCCCAAAAAGCCCCCTCAAAAAAGAGAGAAGAGCTGCTTATAAAGGCTGAAAACCAGTCCGCCGCATAGGCCCAAGGGACGCACGGCCGTGCCATGATGCACCGCCAACCATGCGCCACGCACGGCCACCACGTACGGCCGTGCGTGTGGCCGTGCTACCGTGCGCAGCTTTAGTCTTCTTTGCACGGCCGTGCCTACCCTGTTATACGGTCGTGCCTTCTTCCACACATCTTCCATTGGCTCCCGAGCTTCGCTAGACCTCTCTTCTTCCTTGAAATAGCTCCTAAGGTCTTCCTTTCTATCAAAATCCAAGAATTTCTCTTAAAAGTAAGACAAAACATATTATAAGCACAATTGAATCAAAGGAAGTGAATTTGACCCTTTCTAATCTAGATTCGGCGTGAAAATCATGAGAAAAGTGGATCAAATAAGGGATACAATGAGGTCAAATATAGGTCTAACAAATACCCCCACACCTATCTTTTGCTCGTTCTCGAGCAAAACAAAAGAAAAACTAACCTAAGAACCTAACTCACTTTTGTAGAAATCACAGTTACATTTGGCGTATGCAATAAGCCCTTTGAATCCCTTGATTCCCCCAAGTGAACAAGTGAGGTCTCATGAGAGTTTGCAGAAGATATACCCACAAAATCTCAAAAAGAAAAACAAAGAAAAGGGAAACAAAAATCGAAAAAAAATAAATAACTAAAATAAAATAAAAATGACAAAACACAAAATATACATGGCAGTAAACTGTACACAATCAGATTAACCAAAACCCCCTAGTAACTCAAGTATCAGTCTGTATACACGCATCGTATGCATTTTAGGACTCTTCATCCCAAAGAATGGCATCCAGACGTTAGCTTTTCATCCCAAGACGCATGAGAATATTGAATCCATCCTAGTGCCTGGTGTACAAGTGTATCATCATTATAGGAATTTGGCTTACCAGAATTGACTCAATCCACTGAACTGGCATCAACTACATTATTAACTTATTGACATGGGAAGTAAGCATTCCCAGTAGCAGTATTGCCTCAAAGGGTAGCACTCAATAGCGCATGCCTCAAAGGGATCTTTTCATTCCCGACTCTCAAACTCCTTTTTTTTTTTTTTCCATTCCCAGTAGCATATGCCTCAAAGGGATATTTTCAGATTTTCCTCTTTTTTTTAAAGAAATTCTTCACCCTTGTAATTTTGAAGTGAAGACTAAAGTAGTGATGCACAAACGCGAGTGGGAGAGTCAAATAATGGAAGTTAAGATCCCAAGATAATGATGATATATAAATAAGGATTGGATTGCAAAATTACAATGGACTATTAGAGTTAGAACCAAGGCCTAGAATGACAAGCTTAGGACAAAAATCTATCATGCACTTCATCCTTATATACGAACTAACAGCCAAGGTACTAGAGATCAATGCTAATCAAATAGTACAAAACTCCCCTAAAGCCAACAAAAAGAAAAACTATACGAAAAGAAAGAGAAAAAATGAAAAATTTGCACAAAAATGAAAAATTTTCACAAAAGTAAGAATGAAAGGGGTAAATGACACAACCCCCACACCTAAATCTCATAATGTCCTCACAACACACAAAAAACAAAATCAAACAAAACACACATATACACAAGCTAACTTACTCAACCAAAATGCAAAAACACACAAAAGTAATCATAGCCATCAATTGGCTCAATAGATTGGCAAGTATCGCCTCAAAATGATCACCACAAAAGTACAACCTGATATCCACAACTAAGCAACCTAATATCCACAATTAAACAAAACGAAAGAGAGAAAATAAAAAGAAAGGATAAGAGTTAGAACGATTATACCAGGTCAGGCACTGAATGTACCCAAACTATGCCTCTCTAAGATGGTGCTGTGGAGGCTTGAGGAGCATCAGTCACTCCTCGTTATCTCTCAAGACTTGCCTCTCCAACTCGGATACTATCAGAGCTCTCTAGAGCTTATCATATGCCTTTGCATGCATGTCAAAGTGATGTAAGTAAGAGAACACTAGTAAAGATGTAGCAAATAGAGTTAATGCCTCTTAAACTTATCAAATACCATAGAAAAATCGAAATAATAATAAAAGAAAGTGGTCTACTTAATTTTCCTAGGCATGTCCTTTAGGTATGCACAATAAGGGTCCAAGGAGGGATTATACCCTCGAATGTCACCTAGGGACTCATGAAATGCATGCAAGTGAGAGGACGTGGTGGGAAGTAAGGGGAATGAAATGGGGGTCAAGTCAAGTGGTTTGTGCAAATTGGGTCGATATCTAGGTGCGGCATCAACCACCAAACTATCATCACACAACTCCTCGAAAGAAGCCTCCTCAAGATGTGACTTAACTAAGATAGGTTCTTTCGACCAAGTAGGAAAATCATCCTCTAAAACAGTAACATCACCCCTATACGGCTCACCCATCTCTAACCTCGTGCACTGAGCTAAAGGGAGGGGAGAAGTATGTAAGGTCAAAGCACTGACGGTAGTGCCTATGGGTGTGCTAGTAGAGGATAAAGAAACAAGTGATGAAGAGGTCAAGAGAGGGTCAGGTGCTTCCTCTAGGTCAGTGTAAGGTATATCATCAACAAAGCCCGACTCTAGGGGAAGGGAAGACTCGCAATTCTCATAGAGACTAACCTCTAGTCCAGGGGAGGCTACATTAGGGTCAGTCTCATGCAATAGGCTGCACTCCCTCATCTCACTAACAAGGCACGCATGTTGCTCGTGCATTTTCCCTATCATGGCACTGAGTCTAGCATGACACTCATAAGAGATATCATAATAGGAACATGAATGCACAGCATGGTCAAAGTATTAGCAAAAAGAGCACAACACATGAGGGTAAGAAGAGTAGTGATGAAATGGGTCCCTAGCATCATCAGATTGCCATTGATGCCAAGCCAGAGACTCAAACAAATCCCACATGTCATCAAGAGCTAAAGAATGCAAACCACCATAACATATGGACTCAAAGATGGCTCGAGTTCAGGTGTTATCTCCTTAAGCACAGCATCACATATTTCTCATTTTTCATACTCAAAAAGCACATATTAAGCATGATAATTATTCAACCTAGACAAGTAGTGCCAAAAAAGTTTATGCTCAAACTGAGGTAAATGGAAAATAACCATCTTGAATTTTTTGAATTTTTTGATTTTTGATTTTTTTTCTTTTTTTTGGAATTTTCTAAAAGGCCTAGTCTCGAATGCTCAAGTAAGCCCCAATATTGAAATATGCCAACTGCCCGGCAACGGCGCCAAAAACTTGTTAGGGAAAAACAAAATTTTAATATTTATAAACCCCAAGTGCAAGGTGTATCCTTGAGTACTTGGGGTGTCATCCGCATGGAGTTGTGTTTCCAACTACCAGGGCTAACTAAATCGTCTCGAGCTAGGCAAAATTGAAGGGGATAGAAAATAAGACAAAACTACTAAAGCGAAAATAAAGGGATTATGATTAGACCTAAGATGAACTAAGTAATCAAGTTAAGTTCTCACCTTTCCAAGTTACGCTAGTGTTCAGAGATGGTCGGTTGCCTCATTAAAATCACCTAAGCCCTCTCTCAAGGGTCATGAGCTAGTCTAATTATTCCAACCTCCTATTTTCATGGGATTAGTTCAACTAAACTGCAAGATTGACAACCCTTGACCTAGCTAGCGACGAGACTATTTTCATGTCCCAATCCCAACTATTTTCTCTATCTACACTAGACAATCGACCTCACCTCTCAGCATAAGCCGATTGCCCCAAAACACGGATGAAAGCTTTCTTAAGCATTTCATCAAATACTTGGTGGGCATGAAAGAAAACTCTAAGTTCTAGGCATAAACAAGGGAGGGTTGAGGCTTAAACAAGGTTAGTTAGCCATCAAGGGCTAGCCACAATCCAATCAACCAAGATTAATGACTAATTAAACTCAAAAAGATGAAAACCTAAACTAAACCTAAACTAGCAAATAAGAACATAAACATAAACAAAAGAGGAATTAATCTAAACTAGCATGAATGAAAACTAAAGAAAACACAAAATCATAATAAAAACTAAACATTTAAACTAAGCAAATCAAATATAAGAATTAAACTAACAAAATCAAAACAAGAACAAAAACGTGAAATAAAGAGAGAGGGAGAAAGAGAGAAACTTATGCTTGAATTGATTGAAGAATTGGAAATCCACAAGCATGAATCCCAAAATACAAACTACAATCCTAATCTAATCCTCCTATTGAGGTTTTTATTGGCTAAAACCTAACTTAAACTACCCCCAAAATTGCCCCAGGAGAGCCTAGCCAAAAAGCCCCCCTCAAGAAAGAGAGAAGAGCTGCTTATAAAGGCTGAAAAACAGGTCCGCCATGTAGGCCTGAGGGGCGCACAGCCGAGCCATGATGCACCGCCGACCTTGCGCCACACACAGCCACCACCGTGCACACCTTCGGTCTTTATTGCACGGCCGTGCCTACACTGTTGCACGGTCGTGCCTTCTTCCACGCGTCTTTCGTTGGCTCCCGGGCTTCACTAGACCTCTCTTCTTCCTTGAAATCGCTCCTAAGGTCTTCCTTTCTATCAAAACCGGAGAATTTCTCCAAAAAGTAAGACAAAACATATTATAAGCACAATTGAATCAAAGGAACTGAATTTGACTGTAAAACTCCAGAAATTCAATTTGGAAAATTATGTCCAGTTGGACCCATTTAGACCCAAGTCAACCCAAGCCAATGCCAAATGAGTCCTCGTGAAAATTTCTAATAAATTTTTATTTTTTACATTTTTGGAAGTTTTAAAATCTCCAAAATTATCCTGTTGATTTCTTTTCTATAAAACTTCTGGTAGTACCATTTTCATTATTATTATTATGATTTTTATTTATTATGACTACTAATATTTTTTTTAATTATCATTACTAGTATTATTTTATTAGTTTATTTCTGGGTCTTTCTTAAACCCTAATCATCATCAATCACCCCCCCGCCATGAGTTCTCTTCCAAATCAAGCTAAATATTTGTTTTATTTTGAGCAAGAATCAAACCCTTCCTAAACCTCTCCTCTTTTCCCTTTTTTTCCCCAAACCTAAAACCCTAACTCCCTTACCTCTCCCACTCTCTTCCTCACGTCTCTCTCTCTCCCTCTCTCTCTAGCCTTGCACTTTGTCTCTGTCTCCTCCCTCACCGCTGCTGTGCCACCACCACCTCTCCCTACGGCCATCCTCCTTGTCTTACTTTTTCGCCGTTGAGCTTGAGCAAAGGCGGAAATTCCATTGAACCAACCCCGGTTTTGACTCAAGGTAATTCATAATAATGTTTTAATAACGTATTATTTTTAGCCTCGGTAAAAGTGGTTTCTTTTAGCATTCTTGGGTCTGGGCGAGGGTCTAGAGGTTGCTAAGTGGGAATTTTGAATTTTCGGAGACCCAATACATGCAGAAACCGACCCCAAAGTAGAAGGGTGAACTAGGCAGATTAAGTGCAGTTTTTACCCCGAATTTGAAAATTCGGTGTAATTAATCTAGTTGTTAAAAAATTCTGAAATTTTTATGGTAGATGGATTGGAGGTGAAAATTACGTGAGTTTTTGAATCAAATGAATCGGAGTTAAAATGAAAAACTTATGGCTGAAATACCGAACCCTGTAAAAATCAAGGCTGTTGGTGTAGGTTTCGGTTTTTGAAGTTTTTGGCCAAGTTACTGTTCAACTTGGTAAAAACTATGAACATAAAATTGCAGTACACAAAATTATCTTTCCAAGTTATAGAAGAAGTCAATTTTTGGAGGTCTGAAGAAAAAGTTGTGAATTTTGGAATTAAGGTTAAAAACCTGGGCAGAAACTGGGAAGCAGAAACTGGGACTGTTGCAACCATGGATTTGGAAAAAATTCCCTAGGTCATAATTGGTTGCTAAAAATTATGAAAATTATTGGGTGTGAACTTCTAGATGTAACGAAAATTCGTGTTTTGAAATCAGGCCGTTTGGAGTAGGATGGCCCAAGTTTTGGTAAATTTTCCCGAGACTATCACAGGGGAAGGTAGTCATGGACACTTTAGAAAGAAGTGAAAACATGTTCTAGTTTGGGATAGATCCGTGCCAAATCCTGAACATAGAAAATGTAGAGGACAACTTAAGGATTCGGGATTGACTTAGAACATTGGATTTGGATATTGGGAACCAAAGTTATAGCTTTTAAAAGTTAAACTTAGAAACTGGCCAACCTGATCCTTAACCAGGGTTAAGGTTTGGATGAATTAAAAATCTAGAAATCCTTTTATAAATTTGTGGGAGGGCCAAGGATGTCCTATTTTGAGCGTGGATTGACTGTGGGGCTATGTGTGGGCCTCTGTGCGGAGTAGTGAGCTTGTTTAAGTAACCGAGCCTGTAAACTATACAATATCCAGGTAACAATTATGCCCTAACCCTTCCCCTGCATTGTTGAAACCATGAACGTTTTGAAACTTGAGTAAGATTTTCTGGTAATTCTTTTCAAAACTGAAGGAACACTGGTGTATGAAATGAGAGTGACTGCATGATGAAAACTGTATGTTGTGTTATGTCTGGAAGTCGAAACTGACCATGTCATGAGAGGAAATTTATTTCGATTGTGTTTGGAATTACTGGACTTCTATTGAGAGTTCCGTGGGAAAAGGTGTTTAAATATGAATGAACTGATTATGCTAAGTTTACCTCCGGCAAGAGGTAATGACTCATTAATTAAAAGGAACTGAATTGGGTGAGTTAAATAGGTTTGGATTGATTGAAGGCCATTACCTTCCCCGGGTAACAAGTGCATGCATGTGAGCGGCCACGTACTTAGTTGAGACGTGGGCCAGGACTATCGGTAACCATCCTTAATGGTGGTAGGCCAGGAAAAGATAAGCGGTAACCGCCTGAGAAGCGGTAGGCCATGAATGAGTTAAGCGGCTGCGTTATGTCAGAGCGCAGGCCATGAGACCCACTGGGGTCGTTCACCCAAACGTTCCCTGGAACAGATGCAGTTTGAATTAAATTTTGGAATTGTGATTTTGAAAGTGATAATCAAGGAAGATTGTGATAATGGGTTATGTGCTTGGAAGACGTATCATTGTCCCCTTCCCTCAAATGTTTTCAAAATGGATTTGTGTGCGTGTTTGACTGTTAGGAGTGCTTGTTACTGAGTTTATCTCACTGTTATAAAATGTTTTGTTTTCAAGCGATCTAGCTATGTTTGGGGTGGGGACTCAAAAGTAGGGCGAGATTCGAATGTGGAATATGAATGAAATGAATGATAGAAGTTGTAATAGACAATAGTCGTTTTAATTTGTGAGGTTTAAGTTTTGAACACTGTAAGGTTGATTTCTTTTTTTGCGAAGACTTGGTATTAATTGTTAGACTTGATATCCAGCCTAGTGTTTCCAAGAAGAAAACACGGCGGTAACACCCCATTTAGGTTTCTGCTGCATTTTCATTAATAATGGTGTTTAATGATGAATTAGAGATCTAGGGGTATTACAAAGTGGTATCAGAGCCCAGGTTAACTGACCTGAAGGCTTGCCTAAGGGATAAAGAGAACAACACTGTTTAAAAACCCTAAAACTGATAGACTTAAGGACTGCTCGGAGTGTGAGCGTAGGTTGGGAAGGGAGTATGCTTGTATATGTTACCCCTTTGTGTTGATATATCTGATTTGGGTCTATTAATGTCTAGGATGAATGCGGCTCGCCACTGTTGGTGTATGGGACAACCTTGTCACCACCAGAGATTGGGGAAGGTTCCCGAGGTCAGTTTGGAGAGTCACTTGGAGCGAGTGGAAATTTTTATTCATGGGAGGCTAGCTGAGGTTCCTGATGATTATTTAAGATTTGACCATAACCAGGCCCTCTTCTTCCTTTTAACTCTTTGGGGGGACCCCTTGTGGCATTACAGAGTTGAGGAACTTCACCCTGGGGAAAGAAGATTCATGGTCGCTAGGGACTGTTGCCTATGCAAGTGGCAACCTATAGGTTTTAACTTGAATGAACTAGTGGACCACCTAATGGATGTAGGTCCTTATGACCCCCTAACTCTGGGATGCCAACCCATCACCACCGGTAGAAGAGGATACTGATGAGGAGGGAAGCCAAGTTGGAGAGGAGGACTCCAATGATGACTCTGAGGTGAGTGAAGAGCAGTTGATGGAAAGTGAAGACCTTATGGAGGATTGGAAAAAGGAAAGGAAGGATCACACCATTCAGGATGAGCCAGCTCGAGGACCAGAAGACTTAGAGGAAGAGATAAATTTCTTGTGGTATAGGGCCGAGTGCGAGATCGGGATGAACCGGTGGAAGTGGGGTAGATGTGGTCGGATGTGTAGGGGTACCTGCTCCCTAGACGCCCCTGACCAGTAGAAGCTGGAGGTAGTTAGGAAGTTGAAATTTTTTTCTTTTCTTTTGCTAGGATAGTTTTGGTAGTTGTTTTCTTTGTTTCTTACTGAGCCCTGGGGTTACTAAAGATGTACGTTGAGATGTAATGAAAAGTGTTGGTGTGGAACTCTTATGTTATTGAAATGTTATGCAATAAAATCTCCCTAGACTTTTTGAATATCAGCATCCTCTGTTGAACAGTGTTAGCGTGGAACCCTTATATAATTGAAATGCTATACAATACTATGATTATAGTGATAATCATGAACCGTGTGAATGTGATGCCTGTCTGATGTGAACTATCTGAGCATGTGACGGGGTGGTTGTACCACCTGAACGTGGTAATATACTGAGATCGAACTCCTGTTAAATGTGGCATAATGCGCTGGCATGTACTCTATGTTTGAAATTCTGTAGAACATAGGTTGTGAACTATTAGGAGAGGAACTAAACCCGAATTATTTTTCCCAACCAGAATGGCGGGAAGTAACTACCATAATAGTGAGTCCCGAACTGGATCCCATCCTGAGACAAGGATCCTTATAAACCAGGACATCCCTATGGCGGCCCTCAGGGAACGACTGGAGGCTCTACGCCCTCGAAATGGGAATGGGTCTTGTAGCCAGATTGACGAGACTAACTCGCCAACGAGACCTGAGCTTACCAATTTATTGCTACTGGAGATACTGCAGAAATAAGGAGAACAACTGCGACTCCAGAATGAACAGATACAGAGACTAATGGTGGTGCGGGAGAAAAGGGTAGAGGAGGATAACTCTTACATGGTCAAGAGGTTCACAAGTCATCGTCCACCTGTCTATGATGGCACTCCTGACCCCAAGACTTTCAAAGACTGGATTAGAGGCATGGAGAAACTGTTCGACGCACTCCAATGCCCTGAGGAGTGGAAGGTGGGCTTCGCAGTATTCTACTTGAAGGACAAGGTTGACTTATGGTGGGCCACGGTGAGGGAGAGACAACACGAACTAGGGTTCGACTGGAACAAGTTCAAGGAGATGATCAAGGATCATTTCTACCCTATCTCCCTCCAAAAGGCTAAGGAGGGCGAGTTTATGGAACTGCAACAGGGGAACATGAGCGTACTCGAGTACGCCTCGAAATTTATGGAGCTTTTACGATTCGCTCCAGCCTTTGTAGCGAATGAAAAGCTGAAGATGAACCGGTTCGAGGCCGGGCTGAACCCCACAATCAAGGAGAGGATGTCCATCCGTCATTACGCCTCCTACATTGATCTATATGATACGGTGGTCAACATAGAGAGGGCGATGAAGGAGCGGAACAATTATTCAATGAGCAGCGGGGAGCCAAAAGGAAGGGGGATAACCGAGATAACCGGGGAAACTTTCAGTCACAAGAGCAGAGCCGTCGACCTGCTGAGGGCTAGTACTCTAGCAACTTCAATCGGGGTGGTTAGTATCCCAATACACAGCCCAAGGTGACCTGCAACGCTTGCGAGAAACGAGGACATTTTGCCAGGGAGTGTCGGACAGTAAAGAGATGCTTCCGCTGTGGAAGCCACCAACACCAGGTTCTAGACTGCCTGCTCCCTCCACCTCCTACTGTGCAAGGGCAGGGCCAGAGTCAAGGGCAATGGCACAGACCTCCGCAGACAGATCAGAACAAGGGAGGACAGGTGGCAAACTCCAACCAACAAAACCAAGCACCTTAGCAAACCCAAGCCCAACCCCCCTATCAACCGTCTCGGAACAATGGGGCCAGAGTCTATGTGATGTGAAAGGAGGAAGCAGGGGATGCTCCTAATGTTGTGACGAGTACTTTCTCTCTCATAACTCAGTTTGTAGATGTGTTATTTGATTCAGGTGCCACCTACTCGTTTATTTCTGTTAAGCTAGTTGAGACGTTAGGACTCACCCCCACTCGTAAATCTTCATTACTATCCATGACCCTCCCAGATGGGAAGACTGTGTCGTGTGAGGAGTTATACGAGGGTTGCTCTCTTAGAATGTATGAATGTGAATTCCTGGCAGACCTATATAAGTTTGAGTTAACAGATTTTAGGGTTATTTTAGGGATGGACTGGTTAGCTAAGTACCAGGCTCAGATAAACTGCTCGAAATGAAAAATCACCCTGAAGGGGCTCGACGGGAAGAAGATAGTGCATAGGGGTCAGAGTCCCCGAATGGTGGTGAAATTGGTAACAGCAATGAAAGCTCACAAGTTGTTAGGAAAAGGATGCGAGGGATTCCTGTGTCATGCGGTAAGTACTGAGGATGCCAAGTCCTCTCTGGAGGACATCTCTATAGTGAAGGAATTCCCGGATGTGTTTCCCGATGAAATTCCTAGCATGCCACTTCCTAGGAAGGCGGAGTTCTATATCGACCTCACCCCTGGAGCCACCCCCATTTCTAAGGCACCCTATCGGATGAGCTGAACTAAAGAATTGAAGACCCAGTTAGAGGAACTCTTAGAGAAAGGGTATATTCGAACCTAGCACATCTCCGTGGGGAGCCCCAGTCCTATTCGTGAAGAAAGATGGGACCCTAAGATTGTGCATAGACTACTGGGAGCTAAATAAGATAACGGTCAAGAGCCATTATCCCCTGCCCAGAATAGGCGACGTATTCGACTAGCTGCGGGGCACGGGAACTTTTTCTTAAATTGATCTCCGTTCGGGGTACCACCAACTTCGAATCAAGGACGAGGATATACCCAAGACTGCATTTCGTACCCTATATGGACACTACGAGTTCGTGGTGATGCCCTTTGGCCTCATTAATGTCCCGGCAGCCTCCATGGACCTTATGAATAGGGTCTTTAAACCTTACCTGGATCAGTTCGTGGCGGTGTTCATAGACGATATTCTCATTTACTCGAGAAACCCAGAGGACCACAGCCACCACTTACGAACAGCCCTGGAAGTTTTGAGGAAAAACGAGTTGTATGCCAAGTTATCAAAATGTGAATTTTGGTTGAGAAAAGTAGCATTCCTAGGACACGTAGTATCTAATGAGGGTGTGTCGGTGGATCCCCAAAAGACTGAGGCGGTGTCAAACTGGCCCAGACCTAAAAACTCGACAGAAGTAAGGAGTTTCTTGGGCTTGGCGAGTTACTATCACCGGTTTGTTCAAAATTTCTCAAAAATTGCCACTCCCCTTATGAACCTAACCAAGAAGGCCACTAGGTATGAATGGACGGAGCAATGTGAGGAAGCATTCCAGGAGCTCAAAAAGAGATTGATGAGTGCACCAATACTAGCCTTACCATTTGCTGACAAGGACTTTACAGTGTACAGCGATGTCTCTAGGAGTGGTTTAGGGTGTGTGCTAATGCAAGAGGATCGCGTCATAGCCTATGCCTCCCGATAACTAAAGGCACACGAGCGGAACTACCCAACTCATGACCTGGAGTTAGCAGCAGTAGTGTTTGCCCTTAAAATCTGAGGCATTACCTGTATGGGGTACGTTGTGAAGTTTTCACCGACCACCAGAGCTTGAAGTACCTTTTCTCACAGAAGGATCTGAACTTGAGACAGACTAGGTGGCTGGAATTCCTGAAGGATTATGACATCCATTTCCAATACCATCCGGGGAATGCTAATGTAGTGGCGGACGCATTAAGTCACTGACCGTATCCAGCACTGAACTGTTTACTGACACTCCCAAGCGAGTTATGTGAGGAATTTCGCAAGTTGGAGCTTGATGCGATTACCCCGAGGTCAAAACCTATACTTTGCACCCTGGAGGTGCAGCCGACTCTCATAGAGGAAATCCGAGTAGCCTAGAGCACAGACCCTCAACTCGAACGGATTAGGGAAGAGATATTGGTGGGTAAAGCACTCGGATTCGTAATTCATGAGAATGGTACCATACGATTCCATAATAGGGTGTGTGTTCCAGCCGTAGAGGCACTTAAGAAGAAGATCCTAGGAAAAGGGCACAATACTCCACATTCGGTACACCTTGGGCGTAATAAATTGTATAAGGACCTAAAGCAGATGCTCTGGTAGAGTAACATGAAACATGAAGTGGCTGATTTTGTGGCAAAGTGCCTGACCTGCCAGCGAGTAAAAAATCGAGCACCAACGACCAGCAGGACTTTTACAACTACTGGATGTCCCTAAGTGGAAATGGGATTCTGTATCTATGGATTTTCTCATAGGATTGCCGCTAACCCAACGGAAGCACAACGTAATTTGGGTTATAGTGGATAGGCTCACGAAGTCAGCGCATTTCATAGCCATGAAAAATACTTGGACCTTGGATCAGTTAGCTCGAGCCTACCTAGAGGAGATAGTACAACTACACGGGGTACCCAATTCCATAGTGTCGGATCGGGATACCCGGTTTCAATCGGGATTTTGGCAGAAGCTGTAGGAAGCATTCGGAACGTTGTTACATTTTAGCACTGCCTTTCACCCTATAACCGACGAGCAGACAGAACGTACTATTCAAACCTTAGAAGATATGCTGCGGGCTTGCGCTTTGGATTTTAAGAGCGCATGGGATGAACAACTGGCATTGATCGAATTCTTGTACAACAACAGCTACCACGCGAGCATTGGTATGGCCCGTATGAGGCACTGTATAGGAGGAAATGTAGGACTCCGCTATGTTGGCAGGAGATTGACAAGGTCTTGACTATCAGACCGGAATTGATCCAAGCGACCACGGATAAAGTAAGGGTAATCCGGAACGAATGAAAGTCGCCCAGAGCCGCCAGAAAAGCTATGCCGACTGGAGGCGTAGGCCACTTGAGTTCTGGGTAGGCGATCATGTATTTCTCTGAGTCTCTCTAACCAAAGGAGTCGCGAGATTTGGAAAGGTAGGGAAGCTCAGCCTAAGGTATATCGGACCGTACCCGATCATATAGAGAGTTGGAGAGGTAGCTTACCAAATAGAGTTACCGACTAAACTTCAGAGGGTGCATAACGTATTCCATGTGTCGCAGCAGCGAAAATACATCTCAAATCCTTCGCACGTAATCGAACCCGATCCCATATAACTCCAAGAAGATTTATCATATGAGGAAAAACCCGTACAAATCCTGGATCGGTGGGGGAAGGACTTCCGTAGAAAGATAGTGCCTCTGGTGAAGGTCCTTTGGGCCAACCATGAGACATCTGAAGCCACTTGGGATCCGGAGCAGGAGATGCGAGACAAATACCTCAATCTATTTGCATAATCAGGTGCGTATCAGTTTCGAGGACAAAACCTGTTAGGTGGGGTAGCATGTAAAACCTTATAAATTCAGGTTGTAATAGTGGTTCGTCACGACATAGTGAAGTTTTGAGGATGAAACTTTCTTAAGTGGGGTAGTCTGTAAAGCTCCAGAAATTTGGTTTGGAAAATTATGTCCAGTTGGACCCATTTAGACCCAAGTCAACCCAACCCAATGCCAAATGAGTCCTCGTGAAAATTTCTAATAAATTTTTTTTTTTACATTTTTGGAAGTTTTATAATCTCCAAAATTGTCCTATTGATTTCGTTTCTATAAAACTTCTAATATTACCATTTTCATTATTATTATTATGATTTTTATTTATTATGATTGCTAATATTGTTTTTTATTTATTATCATTACTAGTATTATTTTATTAGTTTATTTTTGGGTCTTTCTTAAACCCTAATCATCATCAATTACCCTTCTGTCATGAGTTCTCCCCTAAATCAAGCTAAATATTTGTTTTATTTTGAGCAAGAATCAAACCCTTCCTAAACCTCTTTTCTTTTTCCTTTTTTTTCCCCAAACCTAAAACCCTAACTCCCTCACCTTTCCCACTCTCTTCTTCACGTCTCTCTCCCCCCCTCTCTCTCTCTAGCCTTGCACTCTGTCTCTCTCTCCTCCCTCGCTGCTGCCGTGCCACCACCACCTCTCCCCACGGCCATCCTTCTTGTCTTACTTTTTCACCGTTGAACTTGAGCAAAGGCGGAAATTCCATTAAACCAACCCCGATTTCGACTCAAGGTAATTCATAACAATGTTTTAATGGCGTATTATTTTTAGCCTTGGTAAAAGTGGTTTCTTTTGGCATGTTTGGGTCTGGACGAGGGTCTAGAGGTTGCTAATTAGGGATTTCGAATTTTTGGAGACCCAATTGTTAAGCTAAAAATCATGCATCATTTTATTAGTTATTTTGATTATATTTTACACATTAATGCATCTAATTTATCTTATTTTATATATTTTTCAGGATGGGCGTTAATAAAATAAAAATGAGAAGACAAGACGTTGAAACTCCAATTTTACACAATTTGCTGAAAAGACGGTCCAATAAATAATTTATGGAAAATATTATTTTCATAATTATTATATTGGGCTAAGGTTTCAAGAATTGGAAGGAGACAAGAAGTCTTAAGGAAGAAGAAATCTAAAGAAAAGAGGAAGGAAACCCTCACTTTCCATATAATGATCACCTCCTCACATATATAAACCCATGTCTAACACACATTGACACCACACCACACCCCATCTCATATCATCATCATCATCCCTCTCTCCATAAAACTCCACGGCAGCCATCACCCCTTCCCTACAATCCATCTTCTTCATCCCATCTCCTTCACATGCTCATCTTCTCCACAAAAGGCCACGGCATCCTCTTTCCATCTGGTTTTCCACGCAGCTCTTTCCTCTTTCAATCACACATCCACACCTAACTCTTCCCACCATCTTCTCACACACCACCATCACACCATATATTCCACGCCTCTCCTCATCTTCATACCACCATTAAATAATCTTCCATTCACCTTCACGGCAGCTGGGCTTCATCATCACCATAATATTTTCATCAGCCATCATCATCACCGTGTAGTATTGCTCTTCTAATTTTTATTATTTTTTTATTATTTTGCTTAGTTGCAAACATGAATTATTTGGGAGAATGTTGTGATGTTAATTTTAACATGAGTGAGTAATTTTTTGCTTAGTATAATCTTCTTGAAGCCATGCTAAATTAATTATTTTGAAACAAGTTTTGTGCTTTAATGCCTAGTTGATTTATATTCGTGATTCTTTGGCGATTAGCGTTTATCGTTTATGAAAATTGTGTTGAATCGATTAGAATGCATGCTAGTTGATTAAATACAATTTCGATTGATAGTTTAGAAGATTATAATACGTAAAAGTTATAGTCTTTTAAGCCTAGGTATCACCCTAATTAATCATGGATGGCTCAAACCCTTCTCTTTTAATTAGGTAATCGCTTTAGATCTTTGTTAAATCGATTTGCTGGTAAATTGGTTACAAAGTGTTAAATGATGTTTTTCTAATTCTTAATGCTCTAATTTGGTTAAATTTTTGCGCTGGTGTAAAAATTATCAAATTAGTAGGGTTTATATTAGGGCTGGACCTAAGTAAACTAGAATCTAAGGAGAAATGGGGAAGAACCGCTGGTGGATTTCTTCTACAGTTTAACTCATGAATGAAATTAACTTATGTGTTGATGATAAATATTAATTTGCATGGTGGATTGAGATTATACTGAGTATTCTTCATAAATTTGACAACTTTTGATTGTTATTTATTTTTTTTTAGAGTCAATTTGATTAGTTTGATAAATTTTGTTCTATATTTATTAGTTTCAATATAAATTCAATCGACCCCCCCAAAAGTATAGTCTTTTAGGAGTGTCTAGGTAATTTTAGATAACTTAGAATTTAATTTTTAGGGTAGTTATAATTTTTAGATTGAATTATATTTAGTTTTAGTCTTTCATTAGCGTTTGTTGGAAATACGACTAAAAATAGTTATTTTTGTTCTTTTTTTTTAATTTTTATAAGTTCCTAGGGTTTATAGAGTGTCATAATATGCCCATAATTAAACTCGTGATTTTTGGAATTTATTTGGTAATTTTTCAGAATTATTTTGTGGAAATAATAAGTGCAGATTTTTTGGTGTTTAATTCTGAAATTTCGACTTTTAATATTAAATTACGACTTTTAGATATTGTTGAGTCCAGAAAATTGTGTTTTAGCATTATATTAATTTTCTTGATTAGTTTCGTAATTTTATTTTCACAAATTATTTTATTTTTAATTTTAAATTCAATATTCTGCATTGATATTCTGTGATAATTTTCTGTTTTGATTTTTATAAAATAAAGTGGATACAATTTATAGGTTATAAACTCACAGACCTGAATTATAGTATTTTAGGCTACTGTTTGAAATTTTTAATATTTATTTTCTGTTTATTATTTTCTGTTTTGGATTTTAATTAGAATTTCAGTTATTTTTCTGATTTAATTTTAGTAAATTATTTAGGAAAGCTTTTTACTGTTTTCTTTCCAGAATATAATCCAAAATATTTAGGAGCATCATTGGGTATTTTTCTAGACTTTTATTTATTAGATTATAATTATCTTAGAATTATTAAGATTAGACTTAATAAATTGGATTAGTAAAATTATTTAGGATTAAGCTAGCCTTCTAAAACTATCTTTCCTCGTGGATCGATCCCTACTTTCCTATGCTATAAAAAGTGTTTTAATAACCAAAGTAGTGGTTAAATTTGTAGCCCTCGACAAGCTTTACAAATTTTGGCGCCGTTGCCGGGGAAAGAAAATTAAATTGCTAGTTTATTTCTATTTAATTTTACTCCTTCCTTTGCTTTGTTTTAACTTTACTCCTTCCTTTGCTTTGTTTTAACTTTAGTATTCTATTTTTGTAGGACTTCTTATAGTGCATGAAATTAAGGAGTGGTAAGGACACTGGGGAGGCTAGGGATCAATCATTGAAAGCTGAAAACAAAGAGAGTCAGCCTGACCCAATAAGTTTTAGGGTTAAAGAGACCCTTTCTAAAAACTGCTAGGACTAAAATTGACGTGCACGAAGGGACACTAACTATGGAATTTGATGGTGAGGTTATTAAGTTCAATATTTTTGATGCCATGAGATTTCCTTCTGATGTTAACTATCTATATGCACTTGATGTTTTTGATGAGTTATCTCAAGATGTCTATGACTTGTCACATGAGGATGAGCTATTTACTGTGCTTACTAAGAGTCTTGATCATGCTGAGTCCCAGAAAGTGCTATATCCAGTTAATGATAAGTTAGATGAGGTGATGAGTTCCTTGTCTCACTTGAAAGAGCATAATGGTCCTAGCAAACTTGAACTGTCTGAAAAGCATGCTAAGTTGCTTCCCTCGAGTATCTCACCCCCTAAACTGGAATTGAAACCCTTACCTGAAAATTTGAAATATGCTTATTTAGGGGACAATGAGACCTTGCCTGTAATTATCTATAGTGCACTCACCTTAGATCAGGAAGAAAAACTTATTAAAGTGCTTAGAGAACATAGCGAAGCTTTAGGGTGGACGCTAGCAGATCTCAAAGGCCTTAGCCCTACCTTGTGTTCACATACTATTACCTTAGAAAAAGATGCTAAGCCTAAGAGAGACCCTCAAAGGAGACTTAATCCACCTATGATGGAGGTAGTCCAAAAAGAGATTCTTAAATGGTTAGATGTTGGGGTGATCTACCCCATTGCTGACTCTGAGTGGGTTAGTCCTATTCATGTGGTTCCTAAAAAGGGGGGGACAACAGTAGTGAAAAACAATGAAGGAGAGTTGATACCTACTAGAGTCCAAAGTGGTTGGAGAGTGTGTATTGACTATAGAAAGCTTAACAAGGCCACTAAGAAGGACCATTTTTCATTGCCTTTTATGGACCAAATGTTAGAGAGACTAGCTGGGAGGTCACATTATTGCTTTTTGGACGGCTATTCAGGTTATATTCAGGTCCCTATAGCTCCTGCCGATCAGGAGAAGACTACCTTTACGTGTCCTTTTGGTACTTATGCTTTTAGACGTATGCCTTTTGGTTTGTGTAATGCACCTGCTACTTTTCAAAGATGTATGATGAGTATCTTTTCTGATTTTATCACCAAGATTATGGAGGTTTTTATGGATGATTTTACTGTACATGGTGATTCGTTTGATGAGTGCTTGCATCATCTTACTCTTGTGCTTAGGCGTTGCATTGAGACCAATTTGGTCTTGAATTTTGAAAAGTGCCATTTCATGGTGGAGCATGGGGTAGTACTGGGACATGTAGTATCATCAAGGGGATTAGAGGTAGATAGAGCTAAAGTTGATATCATCCAGTCTCTACCCTATCCAAAGTGTGTCAAAGATGTGAGATCATTCTTAGGACATGTGGGGTTCTATAGGAGATTCATCAAAGATTTTTCTAAGATTGCTTCTCCTTTATGTACCCTGCTTGCAAAGGATGTCTCTTTTGATTTTAATGAGAATTGTATGAGGGCTTTTGATCAATTGAAAGTAACATTGACTTCTCCTCCTATTGTGCAACCCCCAAACTGGGCCTTACCTTTTGAGTTAATGTGTGATGCTAGTGATAAAGCAGTGGGGGCAGTTTTAGGTCAAAGAGTTGGAAAGGTACCTCATGTAATATATTATGCTTCTAGAACTCTTGACCCTGCACAGTGTAATTACACCACTACAGAAAAGGAGATGTATGCTGTCGTTTTTGCGCTTGAAAAGTTCCGTCCTTATTTGTTGGGTGTTAAAGTTACTGTTTATTCTGATCACTCTGCTCTCAAACACTTATTGGAAAAGAAAGATTCAAAGCCCAGGTTAATTAGATGGATGTTATTGTTGCAAGAATTTCAACTAGAAATTAGAGATAAGCCTGGAACTAAGAATTTAGTTGCTGACCATCTGAGTAGATTAGAAACAGGAGAGAGTGGTAGCCCTTTTACTGATTGTTTTCCTGATGAGACTCTATATGCTATGACGAGTAGATTGCCTTGGTATGCTGATATTGTAAATTATATAGTCACCAAAACTTTTCCCATTGAATTGACCAGAGCTGAAAGAGAGAAAATAAGAGCTCAATCTAAATATTATGTTTGGGATGAGCCATATTTATGGAAGTTTTGTGGTGACCAGATTATAAGGCGATGTGTAGATGATAGTGAAATTCATTCTATTCTAACCTTCTGTCATTCTTCAGAAAGTGGGGGACATTTTGGACCTAAAAGAACATCACATAAAGTGCTTGAATGTGGTTTTTATTGGCCCACTATTTCTAGTGATACTTATGAATTCTGTAAAAGATGTGAAGTGTGCCAAAAGACTGGAAACTTATCAAGGAGGAATCAAATGCCTTTATGTAATATGTATGTTTGTGAAATTTTTGATATATGGGGCATTGATTTCATGGGACCCTTTCCCCCTTCTTTTGGATATATTTATATTCTTGTGATTGTTGATTATGTATCCAAATGGGTAGAAGCTGTGGCCACTAGGACTGATGATGCTAAGACTGTGGTGAAATATGTTAAATCTCTAATTCTGCATCGATATGGAGTGCCAAGAGCAATCATCAGTGATAGGGGGACTCATTTTTGTAACAGAACTCTAGGTGCCTTACTAGCTAAATATCATATAACTCATAAGGTATCTACTAGTTATCATCCCCAAACTAATGGCCAAGCTGAAATTTCTAATAAAGAGATTAAGGGCATCCTTGAAAAAGTAGTTAAGCCAGATAAGAAGGATTGGAGCCTTAGGCTAGAGGAGGCTCTTTGGGCTTACAGGACTGCATATAAGACTCCAATTGGTATGTCACCCTACAGACTAGTCTTTGGAAAACCGTGTCACCTCCCTGTAGAAATTGAGCATAAATCATATTGGGCTGTGAAGCGATGCAATCTTGATTATCAGTTAGCACGGAAAGAGCGTAAACTGCAATTGCAAGAACTAGAAGAGATACGCTTAGAAGCGTATGACAATTCAGTCATCTATAAGGGTAAGGCCAAAGCATTTCGCGATGCCAAACTTATTAGGAAAGAATTTCAAATAGGTGAGAAAGTGCTGTTATTCAATTCTAAATTGAGACTTTTTCCTGGTAAGTTAAACTCTAGGTGGTTAGGACCTTTTGAAGTAGTAAAGACTTATCCCCATGGTGCTGTAGAGATTAAATCTTTTGCTACTAACAAGATTTTCAAAGTGAATGGTCACAGGCTAAAGCATTTCTATGACGGAGACCAGGTATGTTTAATAGAAGAGATCCGACTTGAGGATCCATGAGCTTCATGACGTCGAGCCAAAGACGGTAAACAAAGGCGCTGGTTGGGAGGCAACCCAACGTTTTCAGGGAAGTTCCTATTTACTTTTGCTTTTGTTCTCATTAATTCTATCTTTTTGCATGCATTAGGGGCAATGCATGAATTAAGTGTGGGGGGGGTGCACCCTGCATTTAATTCCTGCAGTCCTGCATTTAATTCCTGCAGTTTTTATTCTTGAAAAAAAAAAATTTTTTTTCTTTTCTTATAAACAATGCATGATATGAGTTTATGCTAGGCTTTCTTGTTTAGAAAAATTTGGTTTTATTAGCTATTTTGTAGTTTATTCTTTTATAAGTGAAGACTTCTAAACATGATAATTATCCGCGAGAGAAGTTTGAATTGATCCTCATACATCTTTTTAATGAGTAACTCTCTTGATTATCCATCTTATTTGGTCGTGTAATATATCCAACTCAAAGGCAATAAAATAACCACCCATTTCCTAGACTATTGAATTAGTTGAATAACTCATTAAAATTGTGATTTTACTTTTCATCCATGAAAGAAATAAAAGAGAAAAGAGAGTCAAAGTTGGGAATGACAAGTACCCCTTTGAGGCATGCGCTACTGGGTGTTACCCTTTGAGGCAATACTGCCACTGGAAAGCTTGCTTCCCATACTAGTAAGCTAATAAAATGAAGAAATAATAAGATGAGAATGAATTATTTGCTCCAGCACCTCTATTCGGGTGAGCCAGAGACAGGGAGTGTTTAAGTTCTAAGACCCTATATGGGCCTCGAATATGTGCGCAAGTGGAGTTTGAACAAAGAAGAAGAGTAAAATAAATACAAGGCAAGTTTAGGATCAAATTTAATGAAGTTATTCTACCTAGTTTAATTGTCTCTATAGCCAGGCAATACCCAAATTTTTCTCCCTTAAATTCTTTCTCGACCTCTTGATTGGTGTGTGCATAATCAAAAAGAGATGGATAATTATTGATCTTGTTACTTCATTATGAAAATATTGTGAGGCTGATGAAGAACTCTCTAAGGATAGTTGGATGTTTAGCATGTATTCACTTATTAAAGGAAAAACTAATTAATTCAGTAAAACGGTTTTTCTAAAGCAAGCCAAAGCCAGTAGGAACATCATAGTATGCATGACTTTATAAGAAAGGAAGAAGGTAAGTTTTTAGATCGAGTCTAAGATTTCTTTGCACGAGGACGTCCAAAGTCTAAGTGTGGGGGAATTTGTTAAGCTAAAAATCATGCATCGTTTTATTAGTTATTTTGATTATATTTTACACATTAATGCATCTAATTTACCTTATTTTATATATTTTTCAGGATGGGCGTTAATAAAATAAAAATGAGAAGACAAGACGTTGAAACTCCAATTTTACACAATTTGCTGAAAAGACGGTCCAATAAATAATTTATGGAAAATATTATTTTCATAATTATTATATTGGGCTAGGGTTACAAGAATTGGGTGAAGAGCTAGAAGTCTTGAGGAAGAAGAAATCTAAGGAAAAGAGGAAGGAAACCCTAATTTGCTAAACCTAACCCCCTCACTTTCCATATAATAATCACCTCCTCACATATATAAACCCATGCCTAACACACATTAAACCATCCCATCCCATACTATCATCTTCCCATCATAATCTTAACCCTACGCCTAGTCCAACCCCACTTCTTCTTCCTCACCAAGAACCCCACCTCACGGCAACCCCTATTCTTCCTTTTCAATCTTCACCATAATGATCATCTATCATCTTGATCATTACCATAATCACGCCTAACACCTTCTATCTCCTCCACGCCTCACCATCTCACTTCTTATCATCTAATCACCATCATCATCTTGCATCACCACACCTTCACGGCCACACCACCATCTTCAATCTCCCCATCACGCCACTTCATCACCATTCATCATCATCACACCTTCTTCATCATCAAAGTAGTATTGCTTTACTTCTATTTATTTTTTTATTTTTTTTGGTGGGTTTATTTTAATGTTAAGCTTGGAACTTTTGGTTAATTTGTGTAATTTAATTTTTAATATGAGTGAGTAATTTTTTTGTGCTTAGTATAATTTTCTTGAAGCCATGCTAAATTTATATTTTGAAACAAATTTTATGCTTTATTGCCTAGTTGATTCATATTCATGATTCTATAGCGATTAGTATTTTTCGTTTATGATATTTGTATTAAATTGATTAGAATGCATGCTAGTTGATTCTATACAATTTCGATTGATAGTTTAGAAGATTATAATACGTAAAAGTTATAATCTTTTAGACTTAGGTATCACCCTAATTAATCATGGATGACTCAAACCCTTCTCTTTTAATTAGGTAATCGCTTTAGATCTTTGTTAAATCGATTTGCTGGTAAATTGGTTACAAAGTGTTAAATGATGTTTTTCTAATTCTTAATGCTCTAATTTGGTTAAATTTTTGCGCTGGTGTAAAAATTATCAAATTAGTAGGGTTTATATTAGGGCTGGACCTAAGTAAACTAGAATCTAAGGAGAAACGGGGAAGAACCGCTGGTGGATTTCTTCTACAGTTTAACTCATGAATGAAATTAACTTATGTGTTGATGATAAATATTAATTTGCATGGTGGATTGAGATTATACTAAGTATTCTTCATAAATTTGATAACTTTTGATCATTATTTGTTGCTTAGAGTTAATTTGATTAGTTTGTTAATTTTTGTTCTATATTTATTAGTTTCAATATAAATTCAATCGACCCCCCCAAAAGTATAGTCTTTTAGGAGTGTCTAGGTAATTTTAGATAGCTTAGATTCTGATTTTTAGAGTGATTATAATTTTAGAGTGATTTATACTCTCATTTAGTATTTAATTATTGATTTGTTAGAAAATTAGACTAAAAATAGTTATTCTTGTTATTTTTCGATTTTTGTCAATTCCTAGGGTTTATAGAGTGTCCTAGTCTGCCCATATTTAATTTCGTAATTTTTTGAAGTTATTTGATAATTTTTCAGAATTATTTTGTGAAATTGATATGTGCAGGTTTTTAGGTTATTAATTCTGAAAATTTCGATTTTTAACTTTAATTTACGATTTTTAGGTGTTGTTAAGTCCAGAAAATTGTGTCCTAGGATAAGGGTAATTTCTTGTTTAAATTCGTATTTATATTTATGCTGATTATTTTATTTCTGATTTTAGATTAATTATTCTGCTGAATATTCCATGCTAATTTTCTGATCTGATTTTTCTTAAATAAAGTAGATGCAATTTAGAGTTTATAAGCTCGTAGACTTGAAGTATAATATTTTAGGTTACTGTTTGACATTTTTAATATTTAGTTTTTGATTATTATCTGCTGTTTTGAATTTTAATTAGAATTTTAGTTACTATTCTGATTTTATTTTTCTAAATTATCTAGGGAAGCTTTTTACTGTTTTATTTACAGAATATCATATAAAATATTTAGGAGCATCATTGGGTATTTTTCTAGATTTTATTCATTAGATTTTAATTATTTTAGAATTAATAAGATTAGATTTAATAAATTAGAATAGTAAAATTATTTAGAATTAAGCTAGCCTTTTACAGCAATCTTTCCTCGTGGATCGATCCCTACTTCCCTATGCTATAAAAAGTATTTAATAACCGAAGTAGTGGTTAAATTTGTAGCCCTCGACAAGCTTTACACCAATAAATGCGAAAACCGACCTTAAAGTGGAAGGGTGAACTGGGCAGATTAAGTGTAGTTTTTACCCTGATTTTAAAAATTCGGTGTAATTAATCTAGTTGTTAAAAAGTTCTGAAATTTTTATGGTAGATGGATTGGGATGCAAAAATTACGTGGGTTTTTGAATCAAGTGAATTGGAGTTAAACTGAAGAACTTATGGTTGAAATACCGAACCCTACAAAAATCAAGGCTGTTGGTGTAGGATTTGGTTTTTGAAGTTTTTGGCCTAGTTACTATTCGATTTGGTAAAAACTCTAAACATGAAAGTTGTAGTACACAAATTATCTTTCCAAGTTGGGGAAGAAGTCGATTTTTGGAGGTCTAGAGAAAAAGTTATGAATGTTGGAAGTAAGGTTAAAAACCTGGGCAGAAACTGGGAAGTGGAAACTGGGACTGTTGCAAACATGGAATTAGAAAAAATTTCCTACATCATAATTGGTTGCTAAAAATTATGAAATTTATTGGGTGTGAACTTTTGGATGTAACAAAAATTCTTGTTTTGAAATCGTGCCGTTTCGAGTAGGATGACCCAAGTTGTAGTAAATTTTCCCGGGACTGTCACATGGGAAGATAGTCACGGACACTTCAGAAAGAAGTGAAAATATGTTCTAGTTTGGGACAGATCCGTGCCAAACCCTGAATAGAAAATCTAGAGAACAACTTAAGGATTCGGGATTAACTTATAACACTGGAATTGGATATCAGGAACCAAAGTTATAGCTTCTGGAAGTTGAACTTAGAAACTCGCCAGCCTGATCCTTAACCAGGGTTAAGGTTTGGATGAATTAAAAATCTAGAAATCCTTTTATAAATTTGTGGGAGGGCCAAGGATGTCCTATTTTGAGCGTGGACTGACTGTGGGGCTGTGTGTGGGCCTAGGTGTAGAGTAGTGAGCTTGTTTAAGTAACCGAGCCCATAAACTATATAATATCCAGGTAACAATCATGCCCTAACCCTTCCCCTGCGTTGTTGAAACCATGAACGTTTTGAAACTTGAGTAAGAATTTCTGGCAATTCTTTTCAAAACTGAAGGAACACTGGTGTATGAAATGAGAGTGACTGCATGATGAAAACTGTATGTTGTGTTATGTCTGGAAGTCGAAACTGACCATGTCATGAGAGTGAAATTTATTTCGATTGTGTTTGGAATTACTGGACTTCTATTGCGAGTTCGGTGGGGAAAGGTGTTTAAATATGAATGAATTGATTATGCTAAGTTTACCTCCAGTAAGAGGTAAGGACTCATTAATTAAAAAGAACTGAATGGGCTGAGTTAAATAGGTTTGAATTGATTGAATGCCATTGCCTTCCCCGGGTAACAAGTGCATGCATGTGAGCGGCAACGTACTCGGTTGAGACGTGGGCCAGGACTATCAGTAACCATCCTTAATGGTGGTAGATCAGGAAAAGATAAGCGGCAACTGCCTGAGAAGCGGTAGGTCAGGAATGAGTTAAGCGGCTGTGCTATGTCAGAGCGCAGGCCATGAGACCCACTGGGGTCGCTCACCCAAACGTTCACTGGAACAGATGCAGTTTGAATTAAATTTTAGAATTATGATTTTAAAAGTGATGATCAAGGAAGATTGTGATAATGAGTTGTGTACTTGAAAGATGTATTGTCCCCTTCCCTCAAATGTTTTCAAAATAGATTTGTGTGCGTGTTTGACTGTTAGGAGTACTTGTTACTGAGTTTATCTCACTGTTATAAAATGTTTTGTTTTCAGGTGATCTAGCTATGCTTGGGGCTAGGGACTCGAAAGTAAGGCGAGATTCGGATGCGGAATATGAATGAAATGAATGATAGAAATTGTAATAGACAATAGTTGTTTTGATTTGTGAGGTTCTAGTTTTGAACACTGTAAGGTTGATTTCTTTTTTTGCGAAGACTTGGTATTATTTGTTAAACTTGATATCCAGCCTGGTGTTTCCAAGAAGGAAACACGGCGATAACACTCCGTTTAGATTTTTGCTGCATTTTCGTTAATAATGGTGTTTAATGATGAATTAGAGATCTAGGGGTGTTACATTGACCCTTTCTCATCTAGATTCGGTATGAAAACCATAAGAAAAGCGGATCAAATAAGGAATAAAATGAGGTCAAATATAGGTGCAACAATAGCAGATAGTTGCTTGGGTTGCATCTTTTTATGTTAATTTACATTAATGAGCTAACGTAACAGCTAACTTTGCCGAATACACTTGCTTTAACCCCAAATCAAAACAACTATTGGCTAATAGTTGAAGTAGAATAAAAAAAAACTGAATCTTTGGTGAGGGTGTAGGATTTATATGACTGGTTGGGTTAGAAATCCTGAAAATCATAGACTTGTGAGAATTAAACCCGACCCTGACTTAGAACCCGAACCTGAACCCAAGCTTGAATTAGAAGAAATGGCACAAGAAAGACCTTTGAGTGAGATTTTCTACCCTCCTAGGACCGCTTTGCCATCTTGCTTCACTATACCTGACCTTAGACCCAATGTGACCTTCGAATTAAGACCTCACTATACTCAGATGCTCCCTAAATTCACTGGTTTAGAGGATGCTTATTTATTTTTGAGAGAATTCGAAGAAGTCTGTTCTATGATGCAGTTTCCTAATATTCCCATTGATGTTGTGCGAATGAAATTAATTCCTTTTGCTTTGAAAGATTCTGCTAAACGTTGGAGGTATGGCTTGGCTGCTAATTCTGCAACTTCTTGGAATGATTTTGTACGATTGTTCTTAAGAAAATATTTTCCTAATGCCAAGACTGTTAAGCTAAGGAATGAGATTAATCAATTTGTGCAACTCGATAGGAAATCATTTTGGAAATATTTTGATAGGTTCAAGAATTTATTGGCTCAGTGTCCCCATCATGGTCCGGATCAGGCACGTTTGTGCCAGATTGTTTATGAAGGACTTGACCAACAGACGAGGACCATGGTAGAGTCTATGTGTCAGGGTGGCTTTCTTTCTAAGAGCGCCGTAGATGCTTGGGAATTTCTAGAGGACTTAGCTGAGAGAACTATGCAGTGGGAAATCGGTCGGGATAACAGTTTAGGTTCTAGGATTGCAAGGGGTGGGTTACATTCTGTCTCTGATGTGAGTCACTTAGAGTCTAAAGTTGCTGCTTTAGAAAACATGTTGAAAGGATTGACTCCACAAATGACTCAGTTATCCCAGACTTCTTTAGTGTCTTGCTCTCATTGTGAGGCCTTAGATCATTCATTAAGTGCTTGTCCCTACTTTGCTCACCAGTTAGCAACTGGGCAAGAGCAAGCAAGTATGGCCTTTCAGAGACCTAAGAATGACCCTTTCTCTCCTTTTTACAATCCAAGGTGGAGAAATCACCCTAACTTCTCTTGGAGTAATGGACCAAATGCTGCGGTTCCTAACTCCCAGCCCGTCTCTCACCCTTCTAGTTCCTTTCAGAGACCGGTTTTTCCAGGTATACCTAATGCACCTAGACCTTCACCTCCTGTAGCTCAAGCTCAACCTCCTTCTAGTTACAGTGATTTTGATAAAATAGAGAGGAGAATTAATAATAATGTGGAGAGAATGATTAATGCTAACATGGAAAGAATGATGAGAATGATGACTGAATAGTTTTCCCAGTTAGCATCATCTTCTAGGAACCAGGTACTTTTCCAAGTCAGCCTAAGGTGAACCCTAAGGGTCACACCTCTTCATCTTCTGGTAACCCTAGTGAGTTTGTGAGAAAAGTGAATGCAGTGATATCTCTCCGTTCTGGTCGAGAGATTGATAACCAGGTTAGAAGTCCCAATGAGCCCTGTAGGTATCCTCACCAATTCTTTGAGAAATCTTCTTCCTTTTCTTCACCGACTGGCTCATCCAGTGAGTCAGGGGATGCTGCTGATGGTGTCCCCAATGATTCTGATACTTCTCACCATTCTTTTAAGTCACTGTCTAAAAAAAATGAGCTTGAAAAGAAAGACTCCTCCGAGTCAGTTGACCCTTCTCCTTCTAAGGATCATTCTTTTTCTTCTTCTTCTCCTTCTTCTTCTGAAAAAGTCTATATGCCTTTGCCTCCTTTTCCCTATAGGCTTAAGAAGAATGACCAAGCCCATGTTGAGAAGATAAGAGAGACCTTCTCTCAAGTCAAGATCAACATTCCTTTACTCGATGCTATTCAGCAAATGCTTCCATATGCTAGGTATTTAAAGGATCTGTGCACAACCAAGAGAGCTACCAATGTCCCTAACAAGGCTTTCTTAGTCTCTAGTGCTAGTTCTATTCTATCTCATCAGATCCCAGTGAAGTATAAGGACCCTGGTTGCCCTACTATTTCCATAGTTATAGGGGACCAGCTCATTCATAGAGCTTTGCTTGATTTAGGGGTCAGTGTCAACTTGATTCTCTTCACTGAGTATGAGAGGCTAGGGTTAGGTGAGCTTAAGCCTACTAAGATGGTCATTAAATTAGCTGATAGGTCGACCAGATTGCCTAGAGGGATAGTTGAGGATGTGTTAATCCGAGTGGGTGAATTCATTTACCCTGTGGACTTTGTTATGATTGAGACTGAGATGGTGCCTAACTTTGCTAGTCAAATCCCTGTGATTTTAGGGCGTCTTTTCTTAGCCACTGCCAATGCCCTCATTAATTGCAGGAATGGCATGATGAGACTGTCTTTTGGTAACATGACTGTAGAGTTAAACATTTTTAATCTGCAAAGGCAGCCCTCTGGTTTTGATGATATGGAGTTCTCTACTCTTCACTGGGTAGAAGATTTTATACTTGATGATGCTTGTGATGATGTGTTTGCTGTTGAGTATGAGTCCTTTCTTGTGAATGATGAGCCTAAGTATGATGCTTTTGAGTTTGATGACTTGTGCTCTACTGCTGATTGTTTGCTCATTGCTGCTTCTGAATCTACTTCTGAAACTGTTTCCCCTCCTGCTCTTGAACTGAAACTGCTTCCTGATTCTCTTAAGTATGCATTTCTAGCCCCAGTGAATCTTTGCCTGTCATTATTGCTTCTGACCTAGACGGGGACCAAGAGACTAAGTTGATTGCCCTACTTAGAGAGATCAAGGAAGCCTTGGGTTGGACCTTGGGGGATATTAAGGGCATTAGTCCTTCCATTATGCAACATAGAATTCATCTAGAGGACAATGCTAAGCCCTATCATGACCGTCAAAGGCGTTTGAATCCTACTCTTCAGGAAGTGGTTAGGAAAGAAGTGCTAAAGTGGTTGGACCATGGGATCATTTACCCAATTTCTGATAGTGAGTGGGTTAGCCCCGTTTAAGTTGTTCCTAAGAAGACCGGGATTACCATGATTAGGAATGACAAGAACAAGTTAGTCCCTACTCGTGTGCAATCTGGGTGGCGTGTATTCATAGATTATAGAAAATTGAATGCTGCCACTAGGAAAGACCACTTTTCCCCTTCCTTTCTTGGACCAGATGTTAGAGAGGTTGGCTGGACATTCCTTCTATTGCTTTTTAGATGGATACTCTGGCTATATCCAGATCTCTATTGCTCCTGAGGATCAGGAGAAGGCTACTTTTACCTGCCCATTTGGAACTTATGCCTTTAGATGTATGCCTTTTGGACTGTGTAATGCCTCTGCTACCTTTCAGCGTTGCATGATTTCCATTTTCTCGAATTTAGTTGAACATTGCTTGGAAATTTTCATAGATGACTTCTCTGTATTTGGGTCTTCCTTTGATGACTGTTTGTCTAATCTGAGAAAAGTGTTGGAAAGGTGTCGGGAGAAAATTTTGACTCTAAATTGAGAGAAATGCCATTTTATGGTTAGAAAGGGAATAGTCTTAGGCCATGTTATTTCTAAAGATGGAATTGAGGTCGACAAGGCTAAGACTGATTTGACTGTTAATCTTCCCCCTCCCACCTGTGTGAAAGAAGTGAGGTCTTTCCTTAGACATGCTGGCTTCTATCATCGCTTCATTAAGGACTTTGGTAAGATTGCAAAGCCCTTGTCTAACCTGCTAGCTAAAGATGTGCCTTTTCATTTTTCTGATAAATGTCTTGTGGGCTTCACTAAGCTTAAGGAGGCCTTAACTTCTGCTCCTATTCTTCATCCTCCCATCTGGGGAGAACCTTTTGAATTGATGTGTGACAGTTCTGATTATGTTGTTGGGGGTTGTTTTAGGACAGCATGTTGATAAAAAGCCCTATGTGATTTACTATGCTAGTCACACTTTGAATGATGCCCAACTGAACTATACTGTGACTGAGAAAGAATTTTTGGCTGTGATTTTTGGGTTTTAGAAGTTTAGACCTTATCTGATTGGGTCTCATGTGATTGTCTATACTGACCACTCTGCTCTTAAGCGTCTTCTTTCTAAGAAGGATACTAAGCCTAGACTTGTTAGATGGATATTGCTGTTGCAAGAGTTTGACTGTGAAATCAGAGACAAGAAAGGTTCTGAAAACCTTGTCGCTGATCATTTGTCTAGGATTCTATCTAATAAAGAAAGTGAGTCTACTGTTTCTGAGTGCTTTCCTGATGAGCAGTTGCATGCTGTCCACCCCGATCCTTGGCATGCTGATATTGTTAACTACCTAGTTGCCGGTAGGATTCCTGAGAGTTGGACCAGGAATGATAGGGATAGGTTCTTTCACCTTGTGAAGTTCTTTGTTTGGGATGACCCTTATTTATTCAAGTGTTGTTCTGACCAAATGTTTAGGAGGTGTATTTCTGACCATGAGGTGAGAAGTGTCCTTTCTTTCTGTCATGACCAGGCATGTGGGGGGGCATTTTAGTGGTAGGAAGACTACAGCCAAAGTTCTTCAAAGTGGTTTTTACTGGCCTACTCTATTTAGGGATGCTTTTGAGTACTGTAAGAGTTGCCCTAGGTGCCAACATTTGGATAGAATCAGCAGGCGGGATATGATGCCACTGAGTCCTATCATTGTCGTGGAGATTTTTGATGTGTGGGGTATAAACTTCATGGGACCATTTCCATCATCTTTTGGGAATGAGTATATTTTGCTAACTGTGGACTATGTGTCTAAATTGGTTGAAGCCATCCCTTCTATGACTAATGATGCTAAAGTTGTTGTAAAGTTCTTAAGGGAGAACATCTTTGCTAGATTTGGCATGCCCCGTGCTATTATTAGTGATCAGGGTACCCATTTCAATAATAGGTCTTTTGATGCCTTACTGAAGAGGTATTCCATTGTCCATAGACTTACTACCCCCTATCATCCCCAAACCAGTGGTCAAGTTGAGGTGTCTAATTGGTAAATTAAGCAGATTTTTGAAAAGACCGTGAGTAGGAATAGAAAGGATTGCGCTGATAAACTCGTAGATGCTCTTTGGGCTTATAGGACAGCTTTCAAAACTCCCTTAGTTATGTCACCTTATAGGGTTATTTATGGTAAGCCTTGTCATCTCCCTGTGGAAATAGAACATAGAGCTTGGTGGATCATTAAGAAACTGAACTATGACTTGACTGAGGCTAGTGAAGAGCGTAGACTACAACTGAATAAGCTTGATGAGATTAGAGCCGAGGCTGATGAGAGTGCTCGTTCTTATAAAGAAAGGGCAAAGTTGTTTCATGGTAGGCGTATCCTTCGGAAAGAGTTTGCTTCGGGAATGAAAGTGCTCTTATATGACTCTAGGCTCCATTTGTTTCCAGGGAAGTTAAGGTCCCGATAGACTGGTCCTTACATTGTCTCACGTGTTTTCCCTTATGGTGCAGTCGAAATTCAGGACCCTGACAGTGGTGCTACTTTTAAGGTAAATGGCCAAAGATTGAAACAATTTCTAGAGTTACTTAGCAAGGAAGAAGTGGAGTGTCTGATACTCCGCGAGCCGAGTCCTGCTCAGTGATGTGTTGAGATGATAGCTCGGGTGTACCTAGCACCCGACCTGGTTTGCTAAAGAACTTCTTTTCATCCCTTCTCTCTTTTACTCTTTTTCTCTTTTTCCTTTCCTTTTATATAGTTCGTTCTTTTTGTTCTTCTTTTTGTATATATGTTGATTATTTGATTTTGAGTCGTGTCTTTGTGAGTTTTGTTTTTGTTTGTTTTCTTTTTCAGTTTTGTTTTTGTGGTTTTATGTTTCTTTCTACTCCCAATGAGGACATTGCCCGGAATAGGTGTGGGGGTGGGGAAATTCTGCTTCAAAAAAAAAAACAAAAAAACATTGAAAATCCAAAAAGATTTTTTGTTTTATTTTGGGGAAGTTTAGTACTATTCTAATCAACTTAAATTCCCTTGTACTTTAATTTTTAGCTTGTATATGCGCATGATGTGCATGTTAGGTCTTTGTTCTCGGTGTGTCATACTTAGCACTAATTCTAATCCTATTTGTTCATTATTGCTAGTAATCTAATCCCTATTTATTTCATCCTCATTGTCTTAAGGTCTTAGTTTTTCATGATCGGCTCTTCCACTTGTTTTAGACACAATTACTTTGATTTTTGTCTTGAAAAACAAAAGAGAAAAGGAAAAAGAAAAAAATGAATGAAAAAAAAAGAGAAAAAAAAGAGAAAAAATAAAAGAAAACCTGAAAAAAAGAAGAAAGAATAGAAAAAGGAAATGAAATAAAATTTGGAATGACAAGCAACCCTTTGAGGCATGCGCTACTGGGTGGTACCCTTTGAGGCAATATTGCTACTGGGAAAGCT
The DNA here is from genome assembly GCA_029747015.1 of Carnegiea gigantea. Lineage (NCBI taxonomy): Eukaryota > Viridiplantae > Streptophyta > Magnoliopsida > Caryophyllales > Cactaceae > Carnegiea > Carnegiea gigantea. Next base: position 446,104 of record JAKOGI010000520.1, on the reverse strand, counting down.
TGCTTCCTATGTTGTTACGTCTATAATATAATTTGTGTCAGTCAAGTGGGATTGAGTTTGATTTTGGTAAATCTAAGCCTTAGGATGATGAGACACATGCACACGAGCACAGGGAAGGATTCAACGCTTTAGTGTATAAGTGGGATGAAAAGTTAGTGCTTTGATGACATTCATGAGGTACGGAGCCTTGATGAGTACATTGTCTTTATATGCATGCGAATATCTTTGCTATGTGGGTGATTTAGTTGATCGAAATGTGTATATAATCTATTCCCCAACTTTGTACATATTAATTTTTGATAACAAAGAGTTTTTTGATTTTTTTTGTTTTGTTTTCTGTTTTCTTTTTATAGATTTTATGGGTATATCTTCTGCAAACCCTCATGAGACCTTCCTCGTCCACTAGGGGTAACCTAGGGGTTTAAAGGGCTTGTTGCACATGCTGAGTGCAACCGTGATTTCTACGAAAGTGAGTTAAGATTTTGTTTTGTTTTTCTAGGCTTTTTAGTTTTGTTTTACTCGAGGACGAGCAAAACTTAGGTGTGGGGGTATTTGTTCAACCTAAAATTATAATATTTTATACCCTTTTATTATCTAATATTTGCTCGAAATAAATTACTAAATTAGAATTTTAATGTTATTTTTCTTATTTTGTAGGAATTCTAAAAATTTGGAAAATAGTCAAGAATTGGATCAAGAAAAGAAGAGAGGAAATAGAAGAGCAAGAAAAACCCAACCAACAAGTGGCCCAAATGCCCAGCCCGGCCTGTCCTCCCTGTTTTCTTTTTCTCCTTTTGGGCCTGGCCCGTTTGCTTCCCTTTCTTCTTCTTTCTCTCTTGGCCCAGACTAGCCTTTTCCTTCTTTTCCCAGCAGACCGTCCTGTGCTCTTTCTCTTCTGCTTGGCCCAGTTCGGCATAGGCCTACACGCTCCCTCTTCTCTTTCTTGGCCCAGCAACCCGGTTTCTTCTTCCTTTTCCTTCTTTTCTTTTTCCTCTTTGTTCTTCCCTTGGGCCGGTCCCTTCTTTCCCTTTTCTCTTTGTCCCTTCACTGCCTCCCCATGTCTCAGCCCACATCTCCCTCCCTTACTTAAAATTCCAGCACGTG
>JAKOGI010000520.1:430000-435000 GCA_029747015.1 Carnegiea gigantea | reverse complement strand
AAAAAATGTGGATACTCGCAGTCGACATCTAGGAAATTTACAAAGAATTTAAAAATAGCATTTTACAGATTGGAGAACAAAGTAGTCATAATGATAGCGAGAACACATATTGAAATTGTGCAATCAAACACACTGTCAAGGCCCAAGGTCCGCCGTCTTCTTCCCCTTCACATTACTGATCAGGGTCCTGTTATCCTACTCGGTTGATGTGGTCGATGAGATTATGAGACTACAATGTTGTCCGTGGCCATTTAATGAAGTTTAGTCAATTTGCGACTCTAGGTACCCTATATTTTATAAAAATAATTTTTAAAAGACAACTTTTTTAGAAAGTATTCCCAAATACCAACTATTTTGGGAAAACTATTTGTAGAGGTCAATATTTTACAAAAGAGTGATTCTCAGGGCTTTTTATTTCAAATCCGATCCACAAGTTTCTGAAATTTCTAGTTTTCATCTAGATTGGGTTCAAAGTGCAAATGCTCAAATTTTTGGGCTTTTTTTAGAAAACTAAATTTATATTAATGTTTTGGATTCTTATAATGATTGTACTGGTATTAGCTATCACAATTTACTGCTTATATTATAAATATTATATTTTTTGTGATTAGAAGTCTATCACTCTTAGCAAAATAATTAAAGCTTAATTATATAGATTCGACCATTACCTGAACTTAGTCGGCGTTAGACCCTAGCATTCCTCTAGCTTCTAGTTTACAGATATGTTTAATCTCAATCACACATTCCTTATATCAGACACAATACATATTTATTTTGTTTCCTACCTCAGAACGTAGTTACTAATTAAGGTTTTTTTGTCTATTTTTAAGGATATTGAGACTGTAATAAAAAAAGTCAGAATATTTAAGACATAATGTTTGATTGAATAACTTTTCTTACGAGTAAACTTCTTTTATTGAAAAATTGAAAGTAAAAATATAACAATGGAAAGATTAAAGAGGTACTTTAGCGAATAAGATCATTAGAGATGCTTGCTCATAGAAAAATGGCGATACTCGATCTTTCTTTTGATCAAGTATGCTCAAATGACCGTGTCCCTTCTCTCAGCACTCGACCTCTCCTTTTATAGAGGAGATGGATAGTGTAGGATGCCCTAATGGCTACAATACATACATCGATATTTTCAAATGACTACAGCAGCTCTCACATAGCTACAGTAGACTGTATTATTTTACTGACTTGGCACTTCACAAAATAATAGAGTAACGATGCAACAACTTTTCAGAGTACTTAAAACTGATAAGACCAGCCATCTATATTAAGATTCTGCATGCCTTTATCTCCAATAATTTTTTCTAGTCCATCATTATCTAGATAATTATCAAAATGTTCATCAAGTTGAAGATGATCTGGATCGTATTTTTTAAATAATTCATGAAAATATTTCTTTTCTTTTTCTAATAGAAATTTTCTAGCTCCAACATCAAAGAGATAATGAAAGACATCTTCTAAAATACCTCCTTCTACCTTCTTATATTCACTAAAATTATTATGATAAATGAAAGCAGTGTTCCTAGAATGCATTAATATTCTTCCTTGTTCAATTGCCCATATTTGGTAATAAATGTTGTGAAACCTGATGGCTCTTGCTAAATAGGACAACTAACAACTTGTTGTCATTATGGAAGCCATTCTTCTCATATGTCATTGGGATCCTCCAAATTAACTAATTGACCAAGATAATGGGCAGGCTTAGCTTTTTAATTTTCATATTTAATTACTGTCTAATGTACCTCGACATACAAACTTCTACCATATGAATTTTATTGGACCTTCACGAGCAATGAGAATCTAATGGATTTTTTTAAAACATACATTGTTGAAATTTAGTCTTGAGAAAAATGGGTACTTTGGATCTGGAGTTTTCATAAGGTGAGCTACCATTCCATATTCTCATGCATTCATGATGGGGTCATTTGGAGATATTGAATTTATTGGGAATCTAACACCACTAACTCCAGATGTATCAGAGAAGAATATCGAAATACTCGATGACTCCCAAATATCGTAAGAATAATTATGATAGTAATCAATGCAGGCTGCCCACCAGTCGTTGAACTATTTTTCTTGAACATGAGAACTTATTTTTCTTAAATATCATAAGGATCTCTCAGGCAATTCATTTGTAACTCTAAAATGTTGAATCTTTGTACTCTTACATGGGCAGATGACAGCAAACAAAAGCATGATCTGTTTTTTTTATGGAATTCCAAAAACTCCATAAGGACTCTACCAGAAGGAGAAATCCGTTCTAGCAATAATGACATTTCATTTTGGATTTTCTCCCTTTTCGATAGGAATTATATATGCTCAGATGATCATCATTGCTGAATTCGTGAGTTAAGCTATCTGCTAGAGAATTATTCGATCCATAAACATGTTCGATAGACAAAGAAAACTGGTCAAGCTATAATTGCGAATATAGGAGTCGCCCTTGAGCTTGCATATTTGATAAATTCTTTTTCACAAAATCAAGTATTCCTTTGCAATCAATTTGAATAAGAAAAGGTTTTGGGCTAAAAAGATTAAGAACCTTTCAATTTCCCTTATGATTGCAAGGATTTCTTTTTCCATCATAGAATAGTTAGCATTCTACTTTATTAAAACTTTTACTACAATATTTGCAAAGTTTTTCTCCTTCTTTGATTTTGAATACTACACTCTAGTGCTCATTGCTAACGTCTATCTCAAGAATTAAATCATCTCCTTCATTAGGTAAATTAAGAACACGAAGACTTTTGCACATTTTTTCAAGTTTCGAACAATCTTTGAATCACTAGGGGTCATGTCTAACTTACTTCTTCTTTGAGTTTCTGCAGCAATGATTTTCTCAATTTGGTTAGAACCTCAATGAAATCTGAAGCTTAGGTAAGACATTTAAGAAACCTTTCTAATTACTTAATATCTTCAATTTCTTCAGCAAAATTTCCTTTTTTTTCTTCTAGGATATGCTTTTATAAAATAATTCATCGAGCTTATATTTCCAGACCTAAAAACTTGATTTTTTATTCATCACAAATGCACTTGTTCTTACCAAGAATAATACTATGATCAATGCATCTTTGGGTAACAGCTAGAATATCATCTTTGTGTTATTCTATGGTCTTGAAAAAGATAAGAATATCATCGATGTAAACTACAGTGATTAAGATCTTTGAAGATATTATCCACTCTTCTTTGAAATATTTGAGGTACATTGTTAACACTAAACAACATTACTATCCACTCATAATGTCTTGAGGGGCTCTAAAAGTAGTTAAAGGAATGTTTTCTTCATCCATTTTTATCTACCAGTGTTCGATTTTGCAATCCATTTTTGACAGCCAAGAGGGCCCTTGAATTTTATTAAAAAGGAATATTTTGTTAGGAGTATGATAACCATCAAAGACAGTATTATTATTAAGCTTTTTGTATTGATTATTATTATAGCTTTTCCACTTTTCTTTTCAGCATGATTTCTTACCATGAAAGCGGAACTAATATGAGGACCCTTATTGTTTCTGATTAACCCTTTATCTAATAGCTCTTTGATTTGCTTATCAAATTCTTGCATATGCTGATGTGTGTAGACCATTTGTTTAACTCGAATAATTATGTTGGGATTTAACAAAATAATCTTTTGCAAATATCTTATCTTTATTCCAAAATTTTAGAGGATTATCAGAATATAGTTCTTTGCATAATTGTTCTTGTTGTCTAATAATCTACTTTTTAATAGATAACTCAACTTGTGAGATTATTAGTGCTATCTCACATTGTGCAGATATTACTTTCTTACCACACTGGGTGCGTGTACACTCAATCTTTTGATAAGCGTAAGCCTTACTTAATTTATCAATAGGAACTAAGTGACTATTTATTGTGAATATTATTTGGTTTATGGTCTATGTGCATGGAGAATAAAGCCTCTAAAAATTATTTCCAATAATCATATCATGAAATGATTGATTAGTAGCTCATAAAACTAGTGTGATGTATTAGACTCCTCCTATCTCTATGGATAGCCTTTTATGGCTTCATTATGCCTCATTATGCTATTCTCAGCTATCCTTACTTGTAAGGATTCTTGAATTCTTTGCATATGAATGTTGGAAATAAAGATGTTTTTTTTAAAGCAGACAAAACAACTACTATTTATGTATGCACATAATTTATATTTATTATATCCTCTAAACATACATTTATGGGGATATAGATGCTATTAGGATTTGTGTTGGTGACTTCATAACATATCTCCATAGCCATTTTCTTAATTAATTCATTCTCATAGATTGGCTCACTAACTATTCTAGCTTTGTGCTCGATGACTTTCCCATCTATACTCATACTTAGGTCTACATTGTTTTTTGTGGTTTCAAAACTCATTCTGCTAACTTGGGTTTAATGATACTTTTACAATTATTATTAATTGTTGTTACATTTTTCTTTTTGATTTTTGTGGGACTGGCAAACCTAGATATCCAAGATCTATCAATTTTTTTATCTCCTGCGGATTGAATTTTATCCTTTGAGTTTTTTCACATTGGAGTAGTACTTTCAAAATTTTCTACCTCTGTCATTGTTATTTTAGTCTTTGGATCTATAGTATCATCCAATTTGTATATTGGTTTTCAAAATATCCTTAGTGAATAACCTCTTTTTTCATATCTATCTCAACTATTTTTATCTTAAGGGATCGAAAGTTTTTGACAAATTTACTATTTGGGTGTACATGATATCCAGGTTGAAAATTGAATCATACTAATTCATTACATAAGTTGGTCTTAATCCTTGTGATAATTTGATTATTAAATTTGGGATGTCTGATATCATAGAGCAAAGTATAAAGATCAATATCTTTATCATAATACTGTAAGGGAGTAATTTGAACTTGGGTACTTTCAACATGGATATACCTATACTTTTTGTCTTTGTTATGCTTAAGGATATTTTTTTCAATTAATGAGATTAACTTCTCCTACATCATACTCACAGTCTTT
>JAKOGI010000520.1:272500-425000 GCA_029747015.1 Carnegiea gigantea | reverse complement strand
AAAAATTTCATCTTTATACAAGTGGGGAATATTTAGGTTTTGCCATCTAATTGTGGTTAAAATATGATATTTATTGTTGATTAGTGCAAATTATAAAATAATTTGTTGTTGATGATGATTTTGAGTAGTTAGTAAAACACAATTAACAAAAGCATATCTAATAATTTAGAGCAGATGGTGAAATCAGAGTTTGGGATAATTAGGGTTACGAAATCATGCTTGTGTAAATTAGGGGTAATTTATTGTGCTTGAGTAAATTAGGGTTTGAACTAGGGGAATTTTGCTTTGTTTAACTTTGAATTGAATGTATGAATCTATGTTGAATCCATGTTGAGTAAATTAGCATACTTAATTTGCTGGATTGCTGAACTAATTTGCAAATATGAATCCATGTTGAAGTGGGTTTCTCATATCCTACGTAGAGTTCATGATTCTCTGTTTTTCTTATTTGTTTGGTATGTGATTTGTAGGTTTTGGTAATTTATTTTGAAGGTTGGATGTTTGTAATTTGAAATGTGGATTTAGATAGATATCAGATGATTGACCTTCACCGAGATGCTTATATAGAGGGTAAGAAGTGTGGAGTGGATGTACCTGAGTACTTTGGGTTTGCATTTTGTCCTCCTGGTTCAAAGAAGAAGTTGCCCTCAGAATCTGATGAGGATTGGAGAAACTTAGTTAGTATTTGGGAGTATGATGGTGGTAAGATTTCAATATATATGGTAGCTTTGAGTACCCCTACTATGTACACCTTCATTGTTCAACAATTGCAATCTAGCCAAGCAGGCCCAACTGAGAAACCTATTGAACCTCTAACTGCTGCTTCTATTAATGAGGGTGAGAGTGATTTTGGGACAGTTGAAATGGAAGAGTATGAAGAGATACTGTATAGGAGGCAAGCTAAGAAATGGGCTGATAGTCTTATTATAACCCCAAATAGCCAGCCCAGTGGCTCACCTAACAGAAGTAAAAGGCCTGCATCTAGAATTCAAGGCCCAAAATCGCCAATGCAAAAATCAAAATCAGCCCATCAACATAAAGAACCATGTACTGAACCTGCTGTCCCTGTCCCTGCCCCTGTTGCTTTTCAACCTCAACTTGCTGCTCCTCATTCTATGCCACCCCCTGCCCCTGTTGCTTCTCAGCCTCAACTTGCTGCTTCTCATTCTAGTCCACTTCCTCATCCTTTATCTTCTCAGCCTCTCTCTTCTATAAATACATGACCCTAAATCTGCTCAGTGTAAATCATAATTACCCAAGCTGACTGTAGATTTGTCTGCATATCTTTCTTCTCAACCTGGATCAACATCTCAACTTGAACTTCCATCTTTAGGTGAAATAAATGTTGGTTTAGGAGGGGTAGAAGCATATGATCTTAGAGATCTCAGTCAAACTAGAGGGGTGTCTGACTATGATTATAATGGGGAGTGTTAGGAAGGCAGTTCAAGAGGGATGAATGATAGTGGTTCTGATGATAGTCTTGATGTTGATTTTGATGTTGAAGATTTGGAAAAGGCTTCTGAAGAAGAAGAATGTAATGAGTCCTTGGTAGACTCATATGAAAATGGTAGCAATGATGGGAGTGATGTTGATGACTTATTAAATGTTGATTTAGAGAATGAAATACCTAGGCACATTGATGCTGATGTCGAGGATGAAGATGGAAACCCAACTAAAAATGTGTGGAACAAAATGTATCAAAATGGAAATATATGGGCAAGAAACTCAGATGATAAAGTGTCCATAGCTGAGGGGGGCATATTTGTGGATAAAGATCAGTGGAGCAAGGTGATTAGAGAGTTTGTAATACAAGAGTTATTTGCATTACAAAGGATTAAGAATGATAGATTTAGACATATAGCTGTCTGCAAGGTTGAAACTTGTACATGGAAAGTGCACTACTCCAGATTGTAGATGGTGTGGCATAAAAAATTAAATCACTGAAGGCCTCCCATTCTTGCCCTAGATTACAAGAGAACAAGGTGGCTTCACATCCATGGGTTTCAGAACAACTTCTGACAAATTTTAAGGCAAATCCTACTATGTAAGCTGGTAATATACAGAAGCTGATTATGGACAGGTATGGAGTTGCTCTTCCTAGGTATACCTATGATAGAGTAAAGAAGCTTCTAAAGTCATGGGTGGATGGTAAGCATCAGGAGTCTTATACGAGACTAGTGGAATATATTGAGGAAATCAAAGAGGCTAACGCAGGGACCATAGCTTCTTACATCTCTCAAGGCCCTGATGATGCCCCTCTTTTCAAGAGGATGTTTATTTCATATGAGGCTATGATCACTGGGTTTAAGAGAGGCTATAGACCTTTCATTGGAGTTGATGGGTGTTTTTTTAAGGGTTCATACAAAGAAGTGTTGCTGACAGCAATGGCCCTAGATGCAAACAATGGTTTCTTCCCCTTAGCATATGGCATTGTTGAGATAGAGAATAGGGACAACTGGGCTTACTTTTTTAGGGCTTTGAGGATCTGCTTAGATGGGACAGATTTATCCAAGTACACATTTATTTTAGATAGGCACAAAGTATGTTTGTAAGATTCTTTTTATGTTGTTATTTATGCTTACTACGTTTATTTCATCTCTCAAGGCCCTGATGATGCCCCTCTAAATTAATATTCTTTTATACAGGGTTATATTAAGGCTTTTGGAGAGACTTTTCCAGAGTGTAACAGAAGAATTTGTGATGTACACTACTACGGGAACTTTAGTGCTGAATATCCAGGTTTTACCTAGACTTTAGTTTGTTATTTATTTACATTGAAGCATGTACTTGCTTAAATAGTGTTGAAATTTTAGTGCTGAAACAATGCTGACTATTGCTGCGGGTGCAAAGCTGCACTTGTTGTTCTGGACTGCCTGTAATGCTTACAATAAGCGTGTCCATAATTAAGCAATGGAAGCAATAAAGAAAGAGTCAGTGGCTGCATATGACTGGTTACTGGGTGAGCCAGTTGAACACTGGGCTAGGTACACCTTCTCTATTCACCTTAAATGCCCTGATAATACTACTAATTTTGTAGAATCTTTCAATGGAAAGATAGAGCTTTCTAGATATAAACTTGTTTTCACTCTTTTAGAGGAGATTAGGAGGAAGTTTATGAAAACAATAGCCAACAGATTTAAGGTGGCTAAGTCTTGGCCTGGTCATGTGGGAACAGAGTCAAAATGATTATAACCAAAACTGAATTGGAAAGTAGAGGTTGTATCGTCACCCCTGCTGGCACAGGTGTGTTTGAAGTTTTAGATGGCCGTACTACATTCACAGTGAACCTAGCTCAGCATCACTGTGATTGCATGATATGGGACATAAGTGGTATACCTTGCAAGCATGGAATAAGATGCATTTTGAGGGAAAGGCAAGACATTAATTCATATGTTCATGAATCATACACCATCAAGTCATACCTACAAACTCATGATGTCATCATGCACCCTATCAAAGATCCCATCTTTTGGAAAGAAAGGGAATGTCCTAAGCTAGGTACCCCACCAGTTCAATTCAAGAGAGGTAGACCACCCAGTGAGAGAAGAAGAGACATAACTGAGAAAAGAAAGGTGTGCACTAGAAGCAACACCCTTAGATGCAGTAAGTGCAAGCAGTTTGGGCATAACTCTAGGAGTCATAGAGAAGGCAATATGCTTGAGATAAGGAGAGGAAAGGATAAGCCCAGAAAACCAAAAGTTGGTGACAAATGAAGAGTTGGTAGGCCAAGTAAGGTTGATGAGAACACTTCAAAGAAGGCAAAGACAATACAAGGTGCTTCATCTCAGCCAACCATTGCTACAGCTTCTACATCTCAACGAAAAAAACCAAGAACTTCTTCATCTCAGCCAACAAGACCACAACCTTTTTCAACTAGACAAATAAGATCTCAAACTATTTCATCTAGGAAAACTATATCCCAGACCAAGCAGACTTGAGGTACCCATTTTTCAAACTTATTGTCATCATATAGTATTATGCATTATGTATTTCACACTCACAAAACTCTCATACTCTCAATTTCTGGAATATTTTACTGCCTAGTGATAGAAGAATGTTGGACTATTGGTGCCCAGCTGCTGTGGAGACTATCATGTGCCAGTCTAATGTAGATTTTCTGCTGTTGAAATTTGATCTATCCTTTGATCATTCACTCTATTTCTAGTTACAAGTACTCTATTTTTGTGTGTTGGTTGTTAGTTTTATTATACACAGCAAACTTGTATGGGCATTATTCTGATGCATTTTGATTATTGCATAAACAGATTATTACATAAATAGATTGTTGCTAGAGATTATTGGATAAAGAGATTCTTACTAGTATTACATTCATGCTTAGTACAGTACGCAGATAATATGTTTTCTATTATTAAAACACACAGGAGCTCACTTCATTACAATTGCTACAACGATTGCTGCCATAACTATAATTCCAACTAAAATCCTCCCATTAATGTCCTTCAGTAGCATTGTAATCTCCCTCAGTTCATTCACCATGGTATGCTTGCTTGATTCCTCTTCATCTGACACTCTTCGTCTATCTTCCATAGGTTTTGCCCACGTCACAAATTTTCCACAGTCATTGCATTTGTAAAATAGCCTTCCCGGGTTGTCACGAGACTTTGATAACTCTATGTCCGCAACTCTTCCATAATTTGGACAAGTAACCTCCACATCGTAATGAATGTAACCGCGTCCGCAGCTAGATGAACTATGCATATCTTCTAACTCAAAAAATTTCCCTAATATTAATTTCACTAACAAAAAAACTATAACAAAGTCAACCAACATGGTCAAAAGGACCTAAACCTAATTAAATATAAAATTAATTATTTAAAGTACTACTAAATTATAATACATTAACTATTTACAAATAAATAAATTTCACATGCCTTCACTATTGCCTTTGAGGCCCTTCAATGGTGGACTAGGGAAGAGACAGAGAGAGAGAGAGAGAGAGAGAGAGAGAGAGGACAAGTTAAAATGAGAGGTGGGTTGGGATGAGAGGATAAGAAATCCTTAAATAAAAATTTTTTTGACCGTTGGGACAACTCAAATAGCAACACAATTAAAAATCCAAATCAACCTGCACGGAGAGACATTTTTGGAAATACTCGTGACTTTTCATTACTTTGATCGGATTTTCATGTTTGGCACTGGAAAGGGGTCAACAAATTATTTTCCCCAAATGGTGATGGTTCTGGAAATTATTTACCAAATTCATCGGTTCAGAAATTATTACACCAAACCTCAACGGGTCAGTGTGTAAATTTTTCATTTATTTCATTTGGTGTCACTCATTCTTTTGTTTTTAACAAATTAAATTGGCTACACGCTTAAACCTTAGCCCTGATAGAACTTCTTTTGGCCTTTTAATAAATATACCCACCAGTGATTCAGTGTTATGTCATTATCTATGCCTAGAATTGCCCAAGAGTCATTGGTGAGGAAATTTTAGTAGGTATTTTAATTGGCTTTTGGATAAATGAATTTGATATACGTTTGGGAATAGATTGGTTATTAAAGCCTACGGCCAAAATCCATTGCAAAGGTTATATAGTTAGACTTAGAAGCCCTTTAGGGGGTAAAATAGTCTTACACGATGGAGGTGCTCAGATAAAATTCCAATAATATCCTTAATGAAGGTGTGAAGAATGATAAGAAAGGGATGAGAGAGATTTCTTTGTGAAATGATAGGTAATGCTAACCAAGGTCTAACCTTGGCAGAGCTAAAATTATTAAAGAGTTCTCTGAAGTTTTCCCCAATGATCTTCCTGAATTATGTCCAAAATGTGAAGGGGGGCTTGAAATTAATCTAGTTCTTGATGTAACCCCCACAACTAAACCTCTATATCGTATGGCTTCAATAAAATTGAAAGAGTTAAAGACTCAACTCTAAGAACTTTTAGAAATCCGTTTATTAGGTAAGGCATGTCATCTTAAGAACCCTATTTCTCTTTGGTAAGAAGAGAGATGGGAGTATGCAATTGTGTGTTGATTATCATGAACTTAACAAAATCATCATCAAAAGGAAGCACCCACTTCAATTCCTAAAATTGCTGACTTGTTTAACAAAGGAGCTTATGTCTCCTCCAAAATTGGTCTTTAATCTAATTATCACCTAAAGACATTGCCAAAACTAATTTCTACACCAAATATGGATATTATTAACTTCTTGTAATGCCCTTTGGTCTGACTAGTCTGCCAGCTAAATTTATAGATGTTATGCAACATTTTCTTAAGCCCTACCATGAACAATTCCTAATAGTTTTATTGATGACATTTTGGTGTATTCTAAAACGGGGAAGACCATGAGATACATCTAAGGAAGGTCCTAGAACTACTGAAGGAACATTAACTATTTATGAAGTTTAAGAAGTGTGAATTTTGGTTTAGGGAGTTGGCATTTTACGCCGTATTATTTCTAAACATGTAGTTAAGGAGGATCCTCAAATGGTAGAAGTGTTGATGCACTAGCCTATACCAACTAATACCACAAATGTTTGGAGATTCTTAGGCTGGGTTGGGTACTACCGAAGGTTTCTGGAGAATCTTTTGCACACAGCATGCCTACTTATTAATGAAGACAACCACCAAGTTTGAATGGAGCCCAGACTTCAAGTCATCTTTCTCCAAGGTAAAGAAATGTGTTGCAACTGCTAATGCCCTCGATTTATTTTATAGTGGTGAAGGTTTCATTATGTTTAGTGATGCTTCCAAGAAAGGCTTACGCTGTATACTCTTGCAGAAGGATTAGACTTTAACCATATGCCACAATTCAATTAAAGCCTTCCAAGGTCAATTACTCCAAATGTCATATGTAATAAGCTATCTTGGTCTTTGTCCTTAAAATGTAACACATTACATATATGGAGTTACAGACGAGATCTACATTAATCATAAGACTTTTAAGTATCTTTTAACTCAATGTGATTTTAATATGAGACAAAGTCGTTGTTTGGAATTCATAAAGGACTATAATGATGATATTAGGAGAATTGTTCATGCTTTGAATAGAAAGTCTTCCCATAGCATGAATATACTTCTCAGCGTACAACCATCATTAAGAGAGATATTTAAAAGCTTGAGATGAAGTCGGTTTTGATGGCTTCAATAGAAGACTCAAGGGAGCGACAACACACTCCATCTTAATAGATGATATTATTCAAGCCCAAGATTTAACCCTTATGCTTGTAAAAATAAAGGAGGATGGAAGTGTTAGAAATCCTCTGGGGGCTTGTAATGTGAGTAAGGTTCATTAAGATTTCAAGGGCGTGTTCTCCTAACAACAAGGATTTGAAATAGAAAATTTTCACTGTAGTTCCCCACATGTCATATTCAGTTCATCCAGAAGGTAATAAGATGTATAAAGTCCTTTAACAAAGATTTGGGGTGGTAACATAAAAAAAGAACGTGGTAAATTTTGTGTTCAAATGCATAATTTTTGAATAGATCAAGTTTGATCATCATCAATCAGCTGGGGAAATGAGATCTTTTAAGGTTTTAGTTTGGAAATAGGATTCAATATTCATGGGTTGTGTCATATTAAGGTGACATGGAAGGTATAGAAATTGGCCAAGGTATACATCGATTCTCGAGTTTTATCGTGAGTGTAGAGTGCCTTTAAGAGGCCTTAGACACAAAACTTAACCTTAGCATTGCTATCATCCTAAGATTGATGGGCAAATAGAAATGACGAATCAAACAGTAGACAAAGTGCAGTTGAGAGAAAAATTTACCACTGATGGAATTGTCTTATGATAACAGTTATCATGAGGGCATTAAAACGACACCTTTGAAGCATTATATGGGCATAACTATAGATCTTCAGCCTGTTGGAATGACATTGATGAGACTTTAGTGATTAGGCTAGATATAATTCAAGATGTAGTTGACAAAACTAGAATAATTTAAGTTAATATAAGAGGCTCACCTAAAGGTGAAGTAATTGTGCCTATTCTCTGATGATAAAATTTTGACATAATTTTCAAGGATGAAACTTTATTTAATGGGATGAGACAGTAATATCCCTAGTTTTTAGTAATAATAATAATTGTGGTGGTTTTGGGCCAGAATCTATGCTTAACTTAGTAGACGATCGATATTTATGGGTAGGCTGAAGAAAGTTAAGGAATGTTTAGGCTTCCTTTTTTGTTTTATTAAAATTTTGGGAGTGGAAGTTGAATAAAGGGAGAGGTGCTGGCTATTTCGGAAGGCTTCGTGAATTATGCAATGATGATGACTTCTTCCATGTGGCGACAGGGTGGTACAAGGGAGCTATTAGATTGTTGTCTTATGGATCACCCTTAGTTCACAAAAATTTTAAAATCTTTTCCACGGTATCAATTTGACCATGCAGCTTTACTATTGGAAGTGACAAATAGAACCTTATGTGCGAGAGACACGTCAAATGTGAGTCTATGTAGCTATCTCATGACAACAATCCCAACATCATAAAAGAGGCCTGGAATGAGGACATACTGGCTAATGGGTGATATTAGGCAACTGTGGTGAGAAGCCAAGACAGTAGGGAGCTAAGATGTTTGTAACAGTATTAATGATTAAATTAGGTGGACTGAGAAGTCATTAGTTGTCACATAAAACCTCCATTTATTAAGAATCTGGAATCTTGTAAGGGCTTGGGTGCAAAATTTAACTATCTACAATGGAAGGAGGAAACATTGAGGAAGATCAGGGCATAAGTGAATGAGTTATGAGATGGAGCTAAGAACATGCCCTATTTTCATCATAAGGCCAACTCAGGGAGAGTGAGATTCATGATAAAAGGCTTCAAGATGGTAGCACAACTTTGTGTGCTCACCTAAAGGTATTTAAAAAAACTATTCCGAATTCTTTTGTGGACCTCTTTTTATCAAGCTTAGCATCTTTTACAAAAGTGATAGAGGGTATTATCAAAAGCATAATAATAGAGATGAATGCCGAGTTGGGCAGAGAACCCACCAAAGATAGGATCCACATGGCCTAGAATGATAAGCATTCAACTAAAATCGTAGTTCTTGACAGTATGAATGCCTTGTGTTTTTTGTCCGTTTTTGAACCTTGGGAGTGACCGGGGGTGATGTGATGTGAGTTGATTTGAATGTTTTACAACTAAGAATGTCACCTATTAAATTGTACTGTGCTTCTAATTCAGATGGCACAACTCTACAACTAGTAACAAAAAAATATTAAGTATGGTGTGTTTTATCTGTAGGAGCAACCAGCACGTTCAAGTAAAAAAGTATCTTATGGAACTGATAATTCTTTCGACATTTGAAAATTACGATTTTTAATATTCTCAAAACTATAAGGAATAAAAAAGTGAGAAAAAAAAACTAAATGAGACTTCATATAAAATAACTCAAGAGACATTATCGATCTTTCCATCCACAACCAACCAACCAAAAAAAACTACTTAAAAAGAAAAAGAAATTAAAAAGAGATTAAAAGTCAATGTTTAATTTCCACCGCTAAATAATCATCATGCTTAAAAGCAAAGCTAAAAGCCCTGCAAAAACCAACGGAGTTACCTGGGTTCTACCCTTAGAAAACTTGGAAACTAGAAATCATAGATTGCATACAGGAGGCCTTGAAAAATAGAACTCATCCAGTTGTAGAAAAGGTTGTTAAGCAAGCCTAACTCAGAGAGGATTAGTAGATGCAAAAGAGCTAAAGAAGAACCGCATTAAAGCTTGAACGAACACAAAACATATTGCAAATCGTGATGCAAATGTAAAAACCAGTAACAGATAGCTTCAAAGAAAACTTTCAAGTGCGATGGCTACAAATACAGCCACGCTTACAAAAAATAAAGCTCTGCACAATTGCGGCGGCCTTCTTCACCGTTGGTGACAACAATGAAGATGATCATGGTGATGGCTGCAAAAAATGGGAACTTCGCTAGTACCAATAGGTGTTGTATTAATTTTTAAATTAAAGAGTACGCCACTTACATGAAAGTGTTGTTTTTGCAGAACCTATATTCACCATGAATAGCAGCTGAGGGCATGCAGTGACCAATATGCTCTACCCTTAGAATTCCCAAATTTCTACCTTTTTCAATGCCTCGCCCCTTCCATACTCTGCTTCCCCATTCTTAAATCTTTTTTATTATTCTGTTTAATTTTATTTGTCAGCTTTTATTTTATTTTATTTTATTATTTTCCTAAAACTAAGATTTAAATGCTATATCACTTTATTAATTTTGCACCGAAAAAGCCTACATTATTCTTGTGTATATATATAAATATCCATATCAAAAGCATTAAATAACTCATGTTTATACAAATCTATCCAATTGAATTAGCCTTTCGAGAATGCCATAATTTCACTCGACTCATGCATTTGAGTGAATCCATAACCATTTGATTAATATGAAATTAAAAATAGCTAAATATGAATTAATTCATGGGGACATTATAATTATGAAATGTGCATTAGGTACATTTTTTTTTCTATCTTCTTTTTGTGCCTTTGGTCCCCTTGTTTTTCAATCAATATGATTTTGACCATGCCATTATATTAAACAAGAAAATTAGGTCACTATATTGTTTCTTTGATATATTACAATCATGTTATTATTTTATAAATATTTGAATTTCTTATCTAATGCATTAATTTAATATATAAAAAAACACACATGCACACACACACACACACGTGCGCGGGCACACACACATTTGTGTCTGTGTGCCACCCCCCTCGTGCTGAGGATGGGGGGAGGGATGTGCGTGTGTTAAGCCACAAACCTTAAAAATGTGTGTGTGTGCCACCCCCCTCGTGCTGAGGATTTGGGGGGGGGGGAATGTGCGTGTGTTAAGCCACAAACCTTAAAGTTTTGCATCTAAAGATTTTAGCTTCCAGCTACAAAAATCATGATGAATCTTAACCGTAAACATAATCCCCAAACTATAACCACAAATGTTGAGGGTTTAGGGTTCAACTTTAGTGATTTATGGTTTAGTATTTATGATTGAACCTAAGGCTCAATTAAGTATCAAAAATTAAGGTTTAGGATAATGAGTTAAAAATATTTTTAATTAACACATGTTGCACGACTCACTATTTTTGTTTAACTATAACCAAATTAAGTTAATAAAATATATGTTAATTGTTGCCACGTCCGCATAGTATTGTAACAGTGTTAGTTGTTAATTATTCAGGGTTTTTATTGCTTTAATTAGTGTTTTTGTACCCCTTTTCTACTTTATTTCTGAGTCTTTGCATTTTTTATGAGATTGTGTGGACTTTGACTAAAGAAAAACTAAGTTTACTTGAAAGCAAAATGAGAGGAATCCAAGACCAAATAGATCCAAAGTTTAGCTGCATATACGGTCTAGTTAATCCAGGCTGTCAAAATCGGTCAGTCTAAGTTAGCATATATGATCAACCCGAGTTGGAGTAAGTGGTTTGGAAACTTAATATACTCAGTGACAGCCCCTGCACTTGCAGACTTATCTAGTTAACAATGAATGCTTTCTTGATATTAGTCATAGAGTTTACACTTAAACCTTAGTTTTTGATACTACTCTTAGAGCTCACACATAAACCGTAAATACTAAACGTTAAACGATAAACCTTAGGATTTCATATCGTATTTATTTCTATGATAAACCCTATTCCAAAACTATAGATCACCTAAGTTTTCCAATTTTCCTTTATTTACTCCATGTCCCTTTTGTTTATTACTACTTGTTTTGGTTTCTCTTTTTAAGAAACACTTAAAAAAATTGAGAAAAATAATTTAATCATCACTTGATAAGGCTATTCAATATGATTTCCAAATCCTCTAAATATTAAAATTACGTAGGTGGTTATCTCATTGAAGGAGAAAGACTAACAACAAACGAAAGGAAATATAAAAAAATCATTTATCTTCCCAATTTTCATTATTCGAATTAGAATACTCTTTGTTTTTGCTATTAGGTCAAAATATTTGGAGTACTTTTTGTTTGTGCTATTAGTTAGGAAATTACTCAAAAGTTATAGAATCTCATATTAGTTGTGACATCTATAAGTAGGAGACATATCATCTGTTGTGATACAACCGAATAAGATACAAAACTATGACATTTATAGTTTAATATTTAGGGATTATGGTTAAGGTTGAATTTCATAAATCAACTATCAACAGTTAGGGTTTGGATTTGAGCATTTAAGGCTTAGAATTAAGGGCTTAATGTTTACTGGAATAATTTACGATCAGGGTTTAAGATATATTTTAGCATTTTTTTACTGATTGTAACTTAAAGAAAATTTGAAAGAACTTAGCAGTAAAATAGAAGAAGTATTCTAACAATAAAAATGCAGTTTTCTAAGAATAAAATTAAATCCTCAATTTCATTCAAAGTAATTAATAACAATTATATTTCTATGTAAAAATGAATGAATAGTTTTTGAACTTAATAAATGTAAAAGATTAAACAAAAATCTAAAGATGATTATTTTTTAGTAATGAACTAGAATAAATATTTTAATTGAAATCTTTAAAATTATGTTTAAAATTGGATAATAAAATGTTAAAATTAATTTATTTATATCAGGAAAAGAATAGTGGAGATAAGATTTCATATATTTTGCTTAAAATTAGAAAAAAAGTAAAAGAACTGAATTTTCTATTAAACATGACGGAAAAAAAAGAATTTCACTTTAAAAATTTTTACAAGAATGAAAAATTATGAAAAAGAGGAGTAATTGTGTACCTTACATTCAAGGTTTTTTAAATTTGATTTTCTTATAAGATTGTCAAATTAATATGTATATTAGTTATGTTGGAAAATATAATTGACTCTAAGTTATTGAAAATACTTTTCCAAACATAACATAATTTCATATTGAACATTTATTATCTATTTATGTATTTAGTAATTAATTATTTTGAGACCATCTTTTGAATTTGATCTCCCAATTTTTGGTTGGCACAAAAGATAATCATTTTGGATGCTCCATCCCCAGTTCTTTTCATGCGTCGCAAGAATATTAGCGATGTCTGATAAAGGAGACGAAGAAGCCCCTTTTTCTTTTCGCGCAATTGCCAACCTTTCCTATGTTGTCTCAAACTTTATATTCATCATCTTGTTTTCCACCTTCATCCACAGAACTAATAAAATTCTTACATTTGATCCAGAAAGGCACAAAGACCTAGTTTATCATGCATTCACCCATGCCTAAAACAAAAACTTCAAGAGTCTCTGATACTTGAAGTCGATCCCTTTGTCTGCACCTCCCTTTGTTCTAATGGGATTGGGGGCAAAATGGTTCATGCATCTTCATTTCTACCATGAGAAGACAAACAGAATCCCCCAATGTCTCTCATGTTAACAAGTACAATACACTCAACGAAAGACATGTAGAGTTGTGCCTTACGAATTAGAAGCACAGTAAAATTCAATAGGTGACATTCTAAGTTGTAACATACAAATGAACGCACATCACCAAACTAATGACTCCCAATGTTCCCAAAAAAAAAAAAAAAAAGAAGGCGTTCATACTGTTAAGAATTGGGGCTTTAGTTGAATGCTTGTCATTCTAGGTCCTATGGACCCCATCTTCGGGGGATTCTCTACCCAACTCCACATTCATCTGTATTATTACTCTTTTGAGAATACCTTCTAACGCTTTATTAAAAGATGCTAAGCTTGATGAAAAGAGGTCCAGAGAAAAACTTGCAATAGTTTTTTTTTTTTTTTTTTAGTACCTTTAGTTGAGCACATAAAGTTGCCCTACCATCTTCAAGACTTTTTATCCTGAATCTCGCTCTTCTTGAGTTGGCCTTGTGATGAAAGTAGGTCATATTCTTAGCTACATTGTATAACTCATTCACTTTTGCCCTAATATTCCTAAATGTTTCCTCCTTCCTTTGGAGATAATCAAAATTTGCACCCAACCCCTTACAAGATTCCATATTCTCATTAAATGGAGGTTATATGCAACAACTAATGACTTCTCAATCCACCTAATTTAATCATTAATACTTTCACAAAAATCTTACCTCCCTACTCTCTTAGCTTCTCACCACAGTTGCCTACTGTCAACCATAAGTGAGCATGTCCTCATTACAAGCCACTTTTATGATGTTGTGATAGTTGTCATTAGATAGCCACATAGATTCAAATTTAGCATGTCTCTCTAAGTCTTTCAAGGTCCTACTTTTCATTTCCAATAGTAGAGCTGCATGGTTGAATTGATACCTTGTAAAAGATTTTATAATAAAAATTTGAAATTTTGTGAACCGAGTGTGCTCCACAAGAAATCAATCTAATAGCCCCCTTGCACCAGCATGAAGAAGCTATCAACATCACCTGATTCACAGAGCCTTCTGTAATAGCCAATGTCTCTCCCTTTGTTCAACTTTCACTCCCAAAATTTCAATAAAACATAAAAAAGGAAGTCTAAACATTGCTTAACTTTCTTCAGCCTACCCATAAACATGTATTGTATACTAAGTCCACCTTTGATTCTGGCCCAAAACCACAATAATTATTATTATTACTGAAAGATGGGGATGTTACTATCTCACTCCATAAAATAAAGTTTCATCCTCGAAAATGGTATTAAAACTTTATTGTAAGAGAAAAAATGCAGTTATTTCGCCTTCACATGAGACTCTTATATTATCTTAAATTATTCTAATTTTGCCAACTACCTCTTGAATTAGATCTTGCCTAACCACTAAAGTCTCATCAAAGTCATTCGAACATAGTGAGGATCAATAGTTATGCCCGTATTATGTTCAATAGGTGTCATCTTGATGCTCTCATGATAGCTATTATTATAAGAGAATTCCATTAGTGGTAAATTTTTCTCCCAACTACCCTTCCTCTAATGTTTAATTTATCATGTCTGTTTGCCCATGAACTTTAGGATGATAGCAATGCTAAGGTTAAGTTTTGTCTCTAAGACCTTTTGAAGGCACTCTACACTCATGATCACACTCAGGAATCAATGTATACCTTGGCTAACTCTTCCACTTTTGTGCTACCTCAGTAAGTAAGAAGTTATTTGACTTTATTAAACAGTCACCCATGTAGAGTCATTTCCATTTTGAGTTTCAGGTAATCCTATGATAAAGTCCATGAATATTGAATCCCATTTCCAAACTAGAACCTCAAGAGATCTCATCTTCCTAGCTAATTGATGATAATCAATCTCCACCTATTGGTAAATTATACATTTAACACAAAATTTACCACTTCCTTTTTCATGTTACTACACCAAATCTTTATTAAATGTCTTTATACATCCTATTCCCTTTTGGATGAACTGAATATGACATGTGGGGAACTGTAGTATTTTCTATTTTAAATCCTTGTTATTAGGAATACATAAATGCCCTTGATATCTTAGTGAACTATCCTCACACATTACAAGACCTAGAGGATTTCTAACAGTTCCAACCTCCTTTATTTTCACAAGTATAGGGTCTGAACCTTGGCCTTATATAATATCATTTATTAAGGTGGAATGTGCCTTCATTCCCTTGAGTCTTCCATTAAAGCCACGCCAAACCAACTTCATCTCAAACTTTTAAATATCTCTCTTAACGGATGGTGGCGCGCTGAGAAGTATATTTCATGCTATGGGAAGACTTTCTATTCAAAGCATCAACAATCACATTAGCATCTACTGGCCGGCACTGAATATCATGGTTATAGTCCTTGATGAGTTCCAAACAACAACTTTGCCTCATGTTTAAATCCCATTGAGTTAAAGGACACTTAAAGCTCTAATGGTTAGTGTAGATCTTACAGGGAACTCTATATACATAATATGTTATATTTTAAGGCTAAAGACCACAACAGCTGATTGCATATCACATTTGGAATAATTAACCTTTTAAGGCTTTAATTGAATTGTGGCATAGGCTTAAAATTTGATCCTTTTGCATGAGTATACAACTTAAGCCTTTCTTAGAAGCATCACTAAAGATGGTGAAACCGTCATCGTTACAAGATGATGTATCTCTCAAGGGTTAAGCTTAAACTCAACTCAAGTGTGTAAGTTAAATCATGAAAGATTACAATCAAGGAACAAACTCAAACTCACTTTAGAAAAAAAACAAGCGAATCTGACGATAAAAGTGAAAGATAGGAGTTTAACTCACCTAAAAGCATCCACACCTGGAGAGTCAAGAGCTAGACTTAAGGAGATTGATGGATACAGATATCACCACCACCAAACTCCTCAAGGGTTCATCCAGACTAGGTTCCTTAGATACAGCAAAAGCACCACTAAGAAGTTTGATTTGGACCTAAGAGATCACCACTCTAAGGAGCCAACTTAGAGGTACAGCACTTAGGAATTTAACATAAGAGAGTCCCCCCTTGCAAAAGAGTTTTCACTCAAGCTTTTCTTCAAACTTTTATCAAGTTATGCTTACAAAATGAGGCTTCAAGGCCTTTTAAAAATGTCCTTGGGCTTTCCTTACTCATTAGGTAATCATTAGGAGATTACTTAATGGTTAAGAAACTTCCTAAGTATGCTTACATATCCTAATATACGGTTTAGCAATTAACTGAGCTAAAACAAGTACAAATGAATACAATGGCTTAAAACTAATTAACTTAAGCTAGTCCTTGATGATTCTAGGCTGCATGAGTCATGTTTCCTCCCTTGGAAGGAAAGAACACATGGCTGCCATCTCAAAAGTAGGAGAGGAATGCATGCTTGACACCTCATACTGAAGTGGACGAATGAATGCTTGCAAAATGGGTGAATCTTCCTCTTCCACATAGCACTTGCTGCTTTCATGAGTCACCTAGTGACTAAGCTCAAGCAACCAGCCTAGCACACACACACCTTGAAGGAGAAAACCCACCTAAGAGGGAAAACTCCTAGGCTAAGCAACTGGCTGCTAGGTGGCGCATACTGGCCGAAGTTCCATGCTATTGGTCCACTACATTTTGATGTCTAATCTGTGGTTTTTTTCAAAGGAGGGAAACCTCAACATGTCTAGAAACCCTCCCTTTTTGAAGATCACAATTTGGACATCATTAAGTACCTTAATCAGCCAGATTTTTCAAACCATGCAAATTCAGATGCCTGCCAAGTAGCTTTGACAAAATGACTGAGTTGACCCCTTTAACGTGCTCTTCTGCCTTTGTGCTTAACAAAAGAAATAAACTAGGCATCATAATGGAACTAACAAAAAGAATAATTACAACATTTTGATGTCGTTTGGTCTAGAAAATAATAAAAACAAAACTAAGTAAAAACTGTCGCAAAACTCCAGCCTTGATAGTTTAAGTTCAAGAGGTGATTTGACGTATCAAATGAAGTCCAAATGAGCTGAAACTTATTTTTATGGAAAGTTAACTTCTTGAAATTTAAATCCATGGCAAATTATTTGAATTAAACCTCAAAGAGGCCTAAGTAATTAAGCTCTCAAAAACCAGGTATGCTGCTGGAATTAATTCGATGACTACCTTCTCTTAAACTTGCAAAAATCTAATTGGTTCCAATGACTAATTTGGATTCCCTTGACCTCCAGATTAGTGTTCCTTGAGGGATTTACATCACAAGATAAATCAAGAAGATTAAGAGTTGTAAGACATTTCTTTAGCTTAGAGAAAGCTGACTGGAAGTTTGGGGTTCATTCAAACATAGTGGTTTTCTTCATTAAGCTAGTAAGTCGGCATGCTATACTTGAAAATTCTTTACAAACCTTAAGTAATACCTAACCAAGCCTAAGAATCTCCAAACCTCTAATATATTAGTTGGCATAGGCTAGTTCATCAACATGTCAACTGTTTGAGGATCCTCCTTAACTTCACGTTTAGAAATAATATGGCCTAAAAATGCCACCTCCTTGAACCAAAATTTGTACTTTTAAACTTAGCAAATAGTTAATGTTCCTTCAATAGTTCTAGGACCTTCCTTAGATGTATCTCATGTTCTTCCCCATTTTTGGAATACATCAATATGTCATCAATAAATCTACCATGAATTGATCACGGTAAGG
Organism: Carnegiea gigantea; assembly: GCA_029747015.1. Taxonomy (NCBI): domain Eukaryota; kingdom Viridiplantae; phylum Streptophyta; class Magnoliopsida; order Caryophyllales; family Cactaceae; genus Carnegiea; species Carnegiea gigantea. The sequence continues at coordinate 407,041 of JAKOGI010000520.1, read as the reverse complement.
CTTAAGAATATGTTGCATAACATCCATGAATTTAGTTGGGACCTTATTTAGACCAAAGGGCATTAAAACAAGTGAATAATACCCAAGTGTAGAAATTAGTTTTGGGAATGTTTTCAGGATAAGTGCAAAGTTGGTGATGACTAGAGCGAAGATCAATTTTCGAGAAGACATAAGCTCATTTGTCAAACAAGTCAACAATTCCTGGAATTGGATGTTTCCTTTTGATGATGATTTTGTTAAGTTTCTAATAATCAATACCCAATTGCATACCCCCCATCTTTGTTCTTAACAAATAGAAATTGGGCTTCTTAGGGTGACACACCAGGCCTAATAAACGGTTTCTCTAAAAGTTCCTTAAATTGTGTTTGTAACTCTTTCAATTCTATTGGAGCAATATGATAAGGAGGTTTAGTTATGGGCATTACATTAGGAGCCAACTGAATTTCAAACTCCGCTTCATGTTTTGGATGTAATCCAGGAAGGTTGTTAGGGAGAACTTCAGAGAATTCTTTAACAATTCTTATCTCTGCCAAGGTTAGACCTTGCTTAGCATTACCTATCATCTCACAAAGAAATCACTCTCATCCCTTTCTTTTAGTTTCTTATAATTCTTTAGGCCTTCATTAAGGATATTATTTGGGATTTTTGTCTGAGCACCTTCATTGTGTAAGGCTATTTTACCACCTAAAGGGCTTCTAGGTCTAACTTTATAACTTTTGTAGCCGATTTGGACTATATGCTTTAATAGCTAATCTATTCCCAAAAGTATATCAAGTTTATTTATCCAATAACCAATTAAGACACCTACTAAAAAATCCTCACCAATGATTATTGGGCAATTCTGTCATAACACTAACTCACTAGTGGGTATATTTACCAAAAGGCCAAAAGAAGTTCTATCAGGCCTAAGGTTTAAGCGTGTAGTCAATTTCTTAGAAATAAAAGAATGAGTGGCACCAAAATCAAATAAAACTACTAAGTGAATGGAATTAAAAGATAAAGTGACAGTGACAATCGTGCCTGAGGATTCAGCTTCTTGATGCATCATCACATATACCTTGCCAGTAGCGTTAAGTTTGGTTGTGTGCTCCTTAACGGAAATTGTAGCAGTTTCATTTTTAGGACCATACCTTTTTGCAATTGGGCAATTCATTAGGGTTTATCCAGGACCACCACACCATGAGGATAACCAAAACTTCTGACAATAATTCTTCACCAAGTGGTTTTTAAGTGGATGGTAGCTAGAAGAAGGCTCATTATAGATAGGTCTTAGCTCAGGTTCTAACCTCTTAGTTTGTGGTCTAGAGCCCCCTCCTGGATATGGCCTCTTGTTCTCATTATCAGCTTGTGGCATGGGCTTAGATTCTACCTTCTTTTGCCTTCATTTAGAGGGCTAGCCATCCTTGAATTCATCTGTCCATACACCATATGATTCACACTTTCAACAATCATAACTCTATCATATAATTTCCGATATTATTAGTAGGAGAAATAGCTAGTTGCCTATGTAATTTAGGGTTAAGGCCATTCTCAAACCATTCCATGGGCTTCTTATCATTGAGTATTAGTTCGACTGCATACCTAGCCAACACCACAAATTTACAGGATACTCTACCATAGAATTTTCCCTTGTCTTGGATTGATGCACACATGCTCTTTTTCCTTCCTCAAAAAATCATGATGAATCTTGGCCCTTTGTAGCTCTTTTAGTTTTCCCCAATTGATTCCCTATTCATTTAACTTGTGCTTCTATATGTCCCATTATAGATCAGCTTGATCAATTGGATAATAACTTATAATTTCAGCTTGTTGATTAGTTGGATACTTGACAACCACAAAGAGCTTATCCAATGTCTTGATCCAATTCTCTAGTATTACGATTCTCTAGTATTACGAGGTCCGCTGTAGAATCATATTTTGGGGGATCATGGGAGCCAATTTTTTTAAAAACCCAAAATAGGGGTCACCTTCTTTTTCTACGTTCTTATTTTAAGTTAAGAAGAATTTTATCATCACAAATGCCATGATCTTAGGGTCCATGTTGGCCATGCCCTCTTAGATTAACTTCTCCTTGACTTTTAAAGAACATTTATTATTGTTTGGCTAGGTATCCAAGTTGACCGAAGTTCATGACATCGGTTCATAAGAATTTCAAAACATATTCTAGTTTTTTCCCTTTAACATGGATCCTAGCAAATTACATCACATAAGAGTACTTTAATCACACAAAAATTTCCCCTTAACGTGTATCATGGAAAATTACTTCACAGACGAGTACTTTAGTCACACAGAAAAATAAAATAATGCATAAACATTAAAGTAGAAGACAAAAAAAAAAAAAAAAAAAGCAAAAGCTCCCAAAAATTTACCCCCGACTTTTCATTTTGGATTTTGCGGTAGCAGTTATTTTCATTTTCTTCGATAGCGTAGCCTTTATATTTCACTTTTTCCCCCTTTTTAAACATTATTTGTATTCCGTAATTTTCTCCATTTAACTAAACCTAAGTTTTGAGACAAACTATAATCCCCTATACCTTTGGAGGAATTACAAATTGGTAAAATAATAAATCATCGAAGCTGCCACACCATGTATCTTGTAGATACACAAGGCCTATAACATTGAAAAAAAGTAATTTAATTTATTGAACTCATTAACATTTTATAAATATATTTAACCAAAGTCTTCTCAACAAAATCCATAAACATGTTTACTATACCATAAATACTCTGAAGTGGAAAGAAGTATGTATCTTATATAGACCTGACAAAAATTGACCCGACCCGAAAACCTAACTCGAACCCGCCCGAAAGTTTTGGGTTTTGAACACAAGTTTCTCGACCCAAATCCGAAATAAACCAAATCCGAAAAACCCGCAAATTTTTAGATCAAACCCAACCCGAACCCAAACGCGGCTGCTCAACCTGAATATTATATCCTTATTTTTTTATTTTTCTTTAATTTTTCACCCTTAGCAATAATAGTTTTTCATTATAATGAATAGTTTGGAAAGATGTGGTGTATAACTATCGCATGTCTTCGCAGCTTAGACAATGGTACTTGTTCTTTCCCAAATTTATTCTCGTAAAATAACGTCATATACAACATATAAATGGAATAATTTTAGAAAATGGATATGAAATATTTAGTCTTAAGAAAATCAATTTAGAATAACACAAGTACTAAAAATGTGCAAGTTATACCATCATATTCTTAGTGAAATGAATATGTCTCATCGCATTAAATAATACTATTTTGTAATAAATCTAAAATTTTGATGTAATAATTGGTAAATAATTATAATATCGTGTGCGTTTATAAAATTCTTTCATTTGGTTTTCTTCTAATTGATCTCGAACTTGATGTTAGTGTTGGGCAATAGACCAATTTGTGTTCGTGTTAGGATCAGCCCATTAATAAAGCATACCTGATTAGATCACGGTAGCTTAATTAGCAAAATATTGAATCATTAAATGGGTTATTAATGTTTCGAACTGCACCAACCTGTTATTATGCTTTAGATAGGCTGGCCTACAAATAACTGACCTATTATTAATATTTTAATATACGAACCAACCCATTCAAGCGTAACTTATTGTCCACCGGTACATGACATTCATATATCACATTGAAAAGTTTGAATATTTTTTATATTCTTTTAAGAAATTATAATTAGAATGTTTGTTCATTAAATACAAACAATTTTCAGTAATAAATATGCCAAGATTTTGATTTTCACAAAAAGAGAAATAACTCACTAAAAAGACGCTCTAAATTTGTTGAGTTGACCCGAAACCCGTAAAACCGAAATACACTCGTCCGTAATTTACCCGATCTCAAAATACACCCGACTTGTATTTTATCCGAACCTGAATATACCCGACCAGTATGTAACCCGCTCGCCTGAACTGACAGGTCTAATCTTTTATATATATATATATATATATATATATATATATATATATATATATATCTATATATATATATATATATATATATATATATATATTATATATATATATATATATATATAATATATATATATATATATATATATATATACACATATATATATATATACACACACACACACACACCACACACACACACACACACAACACATATATATATATATATATATATATATATATATATATGTATCTCTCTCTCTCTCTCTCTCTATATATATAAAATATAAAACTGAATGGGTTAATGGTGTTCCGAAAAGTAGTGAATTCCTATTGGTTGTCTTACATTTACATTAATACTATGTGATTATGCTTTATTTGATTAATTTAACCATCATCAATTTTATTACCAATATTTAAGTATCAATATTAAATAATTACTTTTTATTCAATTGTTCTACCGGTTAGAATTTAGGAATTGATTGGTTTGATATTCCAATCGTTATCATTCATTATCCAAGTTTGAAGAGACATCCCCCTAGACCAAATGACATTAAAAATATACCAAAAAGAAATAAAAAATATGTATCTTGTGCTAAAATGAAGTATAAATGGTCGGAGAACAAAATTTATGTTCGATGTTTTTTATAAAATAACAAAAAAAGGAAAAGGATGAAAAAGTTAGCATCAAACAGTATACACATATAATGATTGTGTGTTTAACTATGAGATATGAAAATATATTTATCATACATGATTTGATGTTTTTATATATCTTCTATTTTTCTTTTTTGAGTGAAAGGGTTTTAAATTATAATGTTTATTTTACAAATATAATACGATCATTAGATACTTGTATTTGTGAGATTTAGTTTACAAACAATTCCACCAGGACCCGTAACTAAATTGTAGTATATAGGGATTGAGATCCAAACTTGCCTTATTCTTAAAATGATCCTGTATCTTTTTAAGAACTAACTACAAATGGATACATTATTACACATATTAAATTACATGCAATTCTTCGATTTCAAGTTCCTTATTATATGATAAATACATTTACATGCTTCAAAGATATATATATGATTATCATATATGTTAATATATATGTCGTTTGATACTAACATCTTCATCCCTTTTTTTCCCTCTTTTTGTTATTTTTTTAAAAAAAATCATGCAATATAAAATTGTTCTTTCATCATGCTAGAATAATGTCCAACTAAAAACGTAGTTATTAATCCAAATAATATATCAAAAATAAAATAATCTATGTGGATATTTTTTAATATCAATTAGTTAAACATATTAGTACTTCTAATTAAAATAAATAATAAAATCACATACTCTTTGAAAAAAAATAATATGATCATAAAATTTTTACACTTGTCCGTGCGAATCACATAATGTATACTAGCATCTTTATTGTAGGTGAGTGTCCCTTAGTTCCTTGGCCCACATGTCAGAACAGTAAACATGAAGATGGAAAATTCTTTTGAAAAATGAGAATGGAGTCCGAGTGGAATGAAATCAACCACATCAAAACAACTTCAGAAATTCTTCCTCAAATTAGGGAGAGAGAATAATTGAACATTGGACAGCTCAACGGAGAACAATGACACTCCCAAACAAATGACGAACAACAATACACGGGCAATTTTTGATGGACTGCCTTTTCATTGCAAATTTGACAGATGCCGAAGGACTTTCCGATGGAATTTTTGACGGAACATTCAATTGGAAATTCGATTTTTTTTTTCAATTTTCCTATGGAAATTAACTTTTGCAGAACAAAGTCATGTTTCAGTGGAGCACTAATGGAGTACGATGTCGAAAATTTTAATGATTATGTTTTCATAATTTTTCAATGAAGTTTTCAATCAATATTCCATTTGAAATTGGAACTTTTAAATTTCGACTGAAAAATTCCATCGAAAATCAAATTATAAAAGGAACTTCAAGATCTGAAACGTTGTTTCATAAATTTGAAGGCAAGAGAAAGAGAGTGCTAACCTTCATTATTTCATTTTCTTTCCCTTTTTTAAACATTACTTTTTTTCTAATTTTCTAGGTTTTATTTGTAGTTAAGTTACGGTACCAACTGTAACCCCCTGCAATTTCAAAGGAATTAAGCTAGTAAAATAATAATAAACTATTTAGGGCATCATGCTGTGTATCTTGGGGACACACAGGGCCTATAACATCAACAAATATTTTACTTTGTTAAACTCATTAATATTTTATAAATATATTTAACCAAATCTTCTTAACAAAATCCAAAAATACGTTTATTATACCAGAAATACTCTAAACTTGAAAGAAATATTTATTTCTTTATTGTAGGTGAGCGTTGCTTGATTCCTTTGCTCACATGTCGATAAACATGAAAATAGAATATCATTTTGAATAGTGAGAACGGAGTCTCAGTACAATAAACTCAATCGCGTCAAAACAATTTTAGAAATTCAAATTTTTTAGAATGGTGTAGAGAGAGAGAGAGAGATTCAATTTTAGAAATTCAACAGCGGATAGCCTAATGTTGAACAATGGCTCTTCGAAAGGAGAGATAAATTTTAATGCACATGCAATTTGCTCCAGATGATCACCTTATAATAATAATGATGAATACTGAACAATGACTAATGAATAACAAATAATGAAAAAAATTGATTTTCCTATGTAATTTTCCGATATAAAATTTGACCGTTGGAACTTCCAACGAATTTCTGAGGGAAAGTGTCCCATTGACTGACATGAATGCATCTTTCGATGAAATTTTCAATGCGCTACCTTCCGTTGGAAATTTCAAAGATTCCAACAAACTTTCCAACGTAAGTTTGATGGAAATGTGAGTTGCCAGTTTTCAATGTAATTTCCAATTGGAATATTTTTTTATTTAATTTACCAACCAAATTTTCAATGGATATCCAAATTTTGGGGAAAAAAGCCATTTTCTGATTGAAAAATTGATGGAATACTTTGCCAAAAATTTTAATAATTATTTTTAAAAAATTTTTAATGGAATTTTCGATGAAATATTTCATTTGAAATTCAAACGTTTGAATTTCGATGGAAAAATTCCATTTGAAATCAACCCTATTTTGCATATTTGAAGGGTGAAGAAGAAGAGAGTTTTAGCCTCGCGTAATCGAGCACTTGCTCCTCATTTTCATTTTCACGCTTCAATTCCAAACCCTACCGTCAACACCACTACTTCCTTATCAATCACTGTCAGCCACATCACCCACACAGCCAACCACCAAGCAACCACCCACCCTCTTCACCAGCTAAGATCACCATGGGAACCACTTATACCAACCCCACTCCTTCTCTTTTTTTAAATTTTAATTTATTTCTTTTGTTTTTATCTCAGTATTACTAAGTTCTTAAAATTGGAGTATGTTTTATCTATTATTTTGTTCCGGATTTGTAAGGAGCATGAAGTTGTTATTGTGCATGTTAAATTTTTTGTTTTTGGTTCATTAGTTTTTCTTGATAAGTTTATTGTAAATCAAATAAGAATTTATATGGTGGTTGTTAAATAAAACTAAATTTTTAGTTTGTTAATTGCTTTTTGTTATGAAAATAAATTTATTGTAAATTTCTAATTTGCTAACTATTTTGTTGATAATTAGATTTTATAGATATTAATAATCTTTTTTATTTTTTCAAAAATTCGATTTCCAATGAAATTGTGACAGATTTTGTCAAACTAATAGAAAGGCCATAATCTGTCAAAATTTTTAGTTTAAAACATTTTAAAAATATTTGAGATATTTGATGAACTGCCAAATTGGATGGAATTTTTGACGGAATTTTCGATAGAATCATTACAAAAAAAGGGCTGTTAGAAAGTGTTTTGATAGGATTTGTCAAGTTGTCGGAGCAACTTCCCAACAAGCATTATTCTGACACCCGCCATCCATCGAAAATCCCTTGGAACTCCATTTTTTCGTCAGCAATTTCACCTTTTTTGGTTGGAAGTTCCGCTAGACAGTAGGTAATTTTTAATAGTGATGGGGCATACAATAATGTCAAAATACAATGCTTAAAACAATTTAACATCCAATAAAATCATAACAAATGATTAAAATGATATTTGACATCCATTGTGATCAATATTTCAAAAAAGCTAACATTTACTGTACCTTGATCAATTATGATGAGAACTTCATATTTCGATGCAACTGCCAAAATTGTTAGGGAAAGATAAAGCAACTGTCGGAATTTCCTCTACCTAAAGGTCAATGAAAATAAGTGTTCAAACTATTTAGGGATTTGAGCATTCCAGGACTTTATAGGGTGACTACTATCACAATCATATATGTCCTCGCTGCCGCTATCGCCTTGAAAAGTATTAAAAAAAAGCATGTGGGAGACATGCTATAATGTTTATTGGTTAATTCTAATGTCATTGGATGAACGAAGTCATCTAGAGGTAGTATTTGTTGATCAATTATGGAGGGTGGACAATAAGTATGAATAATTATCAAATATAACGCATTTAGGAACTTATTGTTCTATTAGTCTAATATAATGAGGGTAAGAACATCAAAGGATAAAGGCTTTTAATTGTTTATTTGCATTTCATTTAAAAATCACCAAATTGTTTCTTACATAGAATGAACTTTAGAAGCTAGTAATTATTTGCATTGAAGCATTCTTCTTTTAAAAAAAAAAAAAATCAATCACCATATTTTTAACATCTTCTGGAGATTTGAATCTAGAAGGAAGGCATTGTCATGCATAGGTCGCTCCTAAGGTTTCAAGTCCGCTCCATAACTCCCTTTGTAGCGTTTGTGTACAAACTACACATTGAAGTGATTTTGTAGGTAGGGATAACTAGCTCAGAGCTTCAGCGAGGTCTTTGGCTCTGTTTGGTAATCAGCTATTAGCTGTTAGCTGTTAGTTGATTGAATTAGTTGTTAACTGTTAGTTGATTGCATTAGCTGTTTGACTTAGCTGATTACATTAGCTGTTTCTAAAAAAAGTATTTGGTAGAATTAGCTATTTCTAGCAACCTTATTTGGTGAAATTTCACTTGTGCCCCTTAACAAAACTTCATTACTTTTTTAATAACATAATTATTTTTATTGCATTTTCATTTTTTTTTTTTAACATGAATTGTGAATTATAGATTGTGACTAGTGAAATATATAAAATTACAATTATACCTTCACCCAAATTTGATGTTTATTACCACAGGTTTTTTTTTTTAATTGACTTTAATTTTATTTTTAGTAATAATTGAAATTTATAACATAATAACTTTTAGAAAGATCTACACCACAAAATACTAATTAATCTACATTATTTCTTAAACTGAAGAAAATCTTAAAATTAAAATTATTAATTTAAACATTATGACCTTCCACAACTTTTGTCCCAAAAGACCAAAAAATAAACGAAAAAATCTAAAACAAAAAGTCCAATGTTGCATGTAGCCCATTTGAAAATGAAGAGTATGGTTTTTATGCTAACTACCATAAATGTAATTATGTCAAAAGAAGCGGGATAATGTGATAAATTTGATGTTGAATAGTAATAAGTTGATGCAAAAAGCTCTTCTAAAGAGCTTTTTCTAAATTAGTTTTTTATACCCAAAAAGCTAATTCAAAAAGCTATCTAACCAAACAACTAAAAGAGTTTTTTGACCCAAGTCAAATAGCTGATACCCACAAAAAGAGCTTTTTGAGGCCAAAAAGCTCTTTACCAAACAAGGCCTTTGTCTTCCTTGAGTTCTAATTCTTCCTCCGCGCTCCCCAATAAATAAGCACCATGTGAGAATGATCAGTTGATAAATCAAATTGGTGACAATGTAATCTTTGGGTGCTATAATGACTAAATTAAGGATAAACTTGATGAAAAAAATGAAGAAAACAAGATTTGAGAGAATAAGGGGGAAAAAACCTATAAACACGCTAGAGATGCATAGGGAAGAAGTTTAAGTGAGTAAGCATAACTTTTTAATTATTAGTTGGCTAGGTTTCATTAAAAAAAATCACGAATTAGGTTGAATTTGAATCCAACATAATTTCTTAAAATCCTTCAGTCACAAGTGTAAGAATCACAACCCGGAAACCATGTGCAGTTGATGTATTTGTCGAGGGTTCAAGCCAAAACTCAAATTAAGAGTGAAAGCTTACAAACCAAGGGAGGATACAATCAAGGGAAACAAAGGAAAAGGGGCACATAATATGCTGGTTGTGAGGCAACAAACACGTGAGGGAGGAATGGAACTTAGAATCAAGTGATTCTAAGTGAGAATCAAAAGAGAACTTGATGTATCTTCAAGGGATTATGATGTATGTACGAAGGATAGAAGGAACCCAAGCTAAACACTTCAAAAACACAACTCAAAACAATGAATTATACACGGCTGGAGGGTGGCACGGTCGTGCTCTTAGGCACGGGCAGGCCGTGCCACTTTGCTGGTTCGTGGTGCCATATTTTCTTACTTTGCACGGTTGAGCTTGCTTTGGAGTTTGTGATGGAAGCTAGACTATTAGAAGTAGTCTAAGCCTTGAATAAGCATGGGAATGGATATGTGAATGGCTTGTGTTTGGGAGAAAGTGGAAGAGAATCAAAGATAAGATTTACTAACACAAGATTAAGCTAGCAAACTATCCTTAATTCTCTTTGAATACTTGAAGATTATCAAGGTAGATGGATAGTTCTAAACTCAATGTTTGGATACAGAAACACCACCAAACTCAAGTTTAGGGCCCTTAAACTATGATTAAGATACAGATATCACCACTTAATCAAGTTTAAGACTACACTTGATCACCACCTTAACCGGCCTAGTTAAGGATAAGCAAGTTTAGTATTTGGTTGCACTAAGGCACGAAAGCACAAAGCTCTCAAAGGGGTTTTCTTTCAAATCTGATATGTTGATACAAAGTGGCCGTGTGTTCCTTAAATAAAACAACCTAGCAAGCAGCCACACAAGCAAGCACATACCTCACCTTTCCCTCCTAGTGAGGAAAGGTATTAATTATGCTTAATCCACACGGTTTAGGCTAACCGTGTGCTAACCTAACTTTAACTTAATTAAATTACATTCAAAACATAAAGGAATACAATGGTAATGTTTATTACACATTAATCTACTCATACTTAAGCTTAATACAACTAGAATGCTTGCTGAATTCTCATTGGACAGCCCTAAAGTGCATTCTCCTTTTTGGCTAACCAATCAAATTGCATGGTGTTGTTTTCTCCTTTGTCTTCTCATTAGTTCACACGTTTCAAAGCTTCTTCAGCAGCAAATTATTGTGTTTCTAGCAGTCTTGGACGTGGTGTGATGTAGGCAAGCAACCAAGCAGCTGGGAAAACCCACTTGAGAAGGAAAAACACCTCATGCTTAAACCGGGTTCACTAGACAGTTTTCTGGCCGATTTTCTAGCTTCTTTAAACCCAACCAAAAGTGAGCATGATTTCATTTTCAGGCCATGGGGGGAACCTTAGGGTGTGTACAAACCCCCCAACAAATAAATCAAGGTTAAGCCATGTTTAAGTAGGTTAATTCTACTAAAACATTTTACCGCGTAGTTTTGGACCAAAACTGGCAAGTTTGACAAAATGGATTGATTTCTTTATTTCGACTAAGCATGATTGGAATTCAATGCTTGGACCTGAAAGTAGACATCTTGGGGTTTCTAGGAAGGTAAAAATCCAAGGTTTAAACCACCATTAAGCTTGTCAAACCACATACCCAAAAACCGGGTACATTCGGTTTGAACTGGCAGCTTGTATATCTTGGTTTTATTAGGTAATTTGAGAGGGTAAATGAAGTCCAAATGGGGTGAAACTTGATTTTCTGGAAAGGTGACTTCATGAACTTCAATCTCAATGCAAAATATTGGACTTAAACTTTAAAGAAGTTTAAGTAATTAACCTCTCAAAATCGGGTTTGCTGCTGGAAGCAAACCATGACCTGCTGTTTTAGGTTTTAAACAAAATAAGGATGATTTATTCATCCTTTAATCACCAAAATGAATTTACCTAGCTTGATTTGATTCTTTAAATCAAGGGGCATGGAGGGATATGCATCATTCTCCCCTTGTTAAAAAGATTTGTCCTCAAATCAGTTTAGGTAATTACCTCCTCTTCTTGATTCATTGGATGGCTGAAATAGAATCAACCATTCAAATAGCTTGCCTTTGATTTTGGAGGCTCTCTTCTCTTCATGTCCCTTGCTGATTTGAATGTTGGACTTAAGGGACTCTTTGAATATATCATGAACCACTTCCTCACTTACTCTTAATTCAAGATTAGGAGTTGTAAGTAATGGTTTTGAATGCTCTTGACAGAAGGTTTGTATGAGTGCCTTGGGTGTGGGTGGAGTGGGGAAAAAGGTTGATGGTTCACCAAAGGTCATGAAAAGAATACTTCGATTCTCTTTGCATTTTGATGGGTGGTAAGTGTCTAAGGTGAGCATTTCACCTTCATCCGCCTCAATCTCTATCTCCTCAAGATCATCTTCTTCATCCTCTTTCTTTTCCTCTTTTATTTCGACCTCCTCAGTTGCCTTCCATTCAGCCAAGGTAACATACCTTCGGTTTGTACAATCTGATGCTAAGTGACCAAAGCCTTGGCACTTAAAACACTTTGGGATCTTTTTAGGAAGGGGTTTTGGTGTGAGCTGTGGGGGTAGGCTTTTTTGTGGAGTTTGGTTTTTTTGTGGAGAAGGGGAAAGAGATGCCGTGGGTTTAGGGGCATAAGATGAACTCCCCTTGTTTAAGGTTTGTTCATGTGGTGAGGGATTTGGGATTTCATACCGTGAGGGCGGTTTGCTCTTCTTTTGCTGCTCAACCTTGTGAGCTAGCACACATACTTCATCAAAAGAAGTGTAAGCTTACAATTCAACAATACTAGCATACCTACGATCAAGACCTCCCAAGTATCTAACAATTGTTTGTTCTTCTGGCTCTTGAATATCACACTTAATTATAAGCTTTTCAAATTCACGAGTGTATTCTTCTACACTCAAATTACCTTTGTTCAAATGGTGGAGTTGAGAGTAGCAATCTTGAACATAGGTAGAAGGAAGAAATCTAGCCTTGAGCTTTGATTTCATCTTCTCCCAAGTTTTGATTTTGGACTTCCTTTCTCTTACTCTTTTGGCACACAAGTTAGTCCACCAAAGAGAAGCATACTTTCGAAGCCTTAAAGCAATCAGCTTCACCTTCTTGTCTTCTGGGATGTCCTTGTACTCAAAAACTCTTTCAAGTGTGTGTAACCAATCCAAAAACTCTTCAGGATCAAGCTTGCCTTCAAATTCTGGAATTTCAACTTTGAAATCATTTGTACTAGCTTGATTTCGTGAGTCTTGTCTAGTCATTCTCAATGGTTCATCTTCACTTGATGAATCAAGAGTATGGCTAAACACTTGTTCTTGTCTTCCGGAATCAGATTGGAATGGTTCTTCACTAGCTTGTTGCTTTTGCTTCAAATATGCACCAAGCTGTTTTTGGAGGTACTCATTTTGAGCGTGAATTTCTTGATTCCTTTGTGAGTCCTCCCTACTTTTGCTAACCAAAAACTCAGTTTGCTTCATTAAAGCTTCGAACCTTTCTTCCAAGGTCATGCTTGTTGAAGCCATGCTTAAACAAAGTTTTAGGTTTTGTGTTTGGATTTTTTTTGAGTTTTGGGGAGCTTGGGGATGAATACTAGGCCAAGGAGAAACTTGTTCTGATACCAAATATGATGTATCTGCCTAGGGTTCAAGCCAAAACTCAAATTAAGAGTGAAAACTTACAAACCAAGGGAGGATACAATCAAGGGAAACCAAGGAAAAGGGGCACGTAATATGCTGGTTATGAGGCAACAAACACATGAGGGAGGAATGGAACTTAGAATCAAGTGATTCTAAGTGAGAATCAAAAGAGAACTTGATGTATCTTTAAGGGATTATGATGTATGTACGAAGGATAGAAGGAACCCAAGCTAAACACTTCAAAAATACAACTCAAAACAGTGAATTATACACGGCTGGAGGGTGGCACGGTCGTGCTCTTAGGCACGGGCAGGCCGTGCCACTTTGCTGGTTCGTGGTGCCATGTTTTCTTACTTTGCACGGTTGAGCTTGCTTTGGAGTTTGTGATGGAAGCTAGGCTATTAGAGGTAGTCTAAGCCTTGAATAAGTATGGGAATGGATATGTGAATGGCTTGTGCTTGGGAGAAAGTGGAAGGGAATCAAAGATAAGATTTACTAACTCAAGATTAAGCTAGCAAACTATCCTTAATTCTCTTTGAATACTTGAAGATTATCAAGGTAGATGGATAGTTCTAAACTCAATGTTTGGATATAAAAACACCACCAAACTCAAGTTTAGGGCCCTTAAACTATGATTAAGATACAGATATCACCACTTAATCAAGTTTAAGACTACACTTGATCACCACCTTAACCGGCCTAGTTAAGGATAAGCAAGTTTAGTATTTGGTTGCACTAAGGCACGAAAGCACAAAGCTCTCAAAGGGGTTTTCTTTCAAATCTGATATGTTGATACAAAGTGGCCATGTGTTCCTTAAATAAAACAACCTAGCAAGCAGCCACACAAGCAAGCACATACCTCACCTTTCCCTCGTAGTGAGGAAAGGTATTAATTATGCTTAATCCACATGGTTTAGGCTAACCGTGTGCTAACCTAGCTTTAACTTAATTAAATTACATTCAAAACATAAAGGAATACAATGCTAATGTTTATTACACATTAATCTACTCATAATTATGCTTAATACAACCAGAATGCTTGATGAATTCTCATTGGACAGCCGTAAAGTGCATTCTCCTTTTCGGCTAACCAATCAGATTGCATGGTATTATTTTCTCCTTTGTCTTCTCATTGGTTCACATGTTTCAAAGCTTATTCAGTAGCAAACTATTGTGTTTCTAGAAGCCTTGGACGTGGTGTGATGTAGGCAAGCAACCCAGCAGCTGGGAAAACCCACTTGAGAAGGAAAAACACCTCATGCTTAAACCGGGTTCACTAGACAGTTTTCTGGCCGGTTTTCTAGCTTCTTTAAACCCAACCAAAAGTGAGCATGATTTCATTTTCAGGACATGGGAGGAAACCTTAGGGTGTGTACAAACCCCCCCAACAAAGAAATCAAGGTTAAACCATGTTTAAGTAGGTTAATTCTACTAAAACATTTTACCGCGCAGTTTTGGACCAAAACTGGCAGGTTTGACAAAATGAATTGATTTCTTTATTTCGACTAAGTATGATTGGAATTCAATGCTTGGACCTGAAAATAGACATCTTGGGGTTTCTAGGAAGTAAAAATCCAAGGTTTAAACCACCATTAAGCTTGTCAAATTACATACCCAAAAACCGGGTATATTCGGTTTGAACTGGCAGCTTGTATATCTTGGTTTTATTGGCTAATTTGAGAGGGTAAATGAAATCCAAATGTGGTGAAACTTGATTTTCTGGAAAGGTGACTTCCTGAACTTCAATCTCAATGCAAAATATTTGACTTAAAATTTAAAGAAGTTTAAGTAATTAACCTCTCAAAATCGGGTTTGCTGCTGGAAGCAAACCATGACCTACTGTTTTAGGTCTTAAACAAAATGAGGATGATTTATTCATCCTTTAATCACCAAAATGAATTTACTAGCTTGATTTGATTCTTTAAATCAAGGGGCATGGAGGGATATGCATCAGCAGTCCTCCACGGAAGGCTAGTCCCCCTTGTTAGGGTTTATAGTTTGAATTTTTAGTTTATGTTATTCTTTTATTTTTAGCAAAAAATAATCTAGATTGCAGTAAAAGATTCGGATTGGGCTCAAGAATCTGGCCCTATTTCAAACAATGCTAACTACCTGGCCCACAAAGTTAGACAACAGCCTAATCTAAGAACCCAGCTGAGTTCTAGCTCTAGGACATGGTCCAACGTTTATGGCCCAAACTATAGTACTGTTCAGAACACGGGGTGTAATTAGTGTTCTGAACTAGAATGTTTATTCTAACCAATAAAAAAAGTTTAAGTAAAAAAATGAATCTCATTTGTTAGAGTCACCATTGAGTTCTTGTAAAACTTATAAAACTAACTTTACTTCCTAAAATGAACCATAAACATAAATGAACACTGAGAGTGATAGTAATTTGGTTTTAAATACATCTTTGAAATGCTATGCATAATCTCTAAAGTGTGGACCCATTTGACACCATAGGTTTGAATAAGGGATCTAGATTTCGGAGCAAAAGTACAATATTGTGATAGAATGCATCATGATATCACTGGTACTCACTGATGGCCTCTACTAATAAAAAACAACAAATCAAAATTAGTTCACACTTAAGCATAAAGCATGCAACATGTTAAGATCTAGAGAATTAATAACACAATTTAAAAGAAATAATGTTAATCTTAAGAAATACAAGGAAACAACCAAAATAATTACAGCAAGCAGGGACTACACTAAGTAAAAATTACGTTTTAGTACAAAAATCGAAAGTAAATAACATAAGTAAAAGGGAAAATGAAAGTAACAAAAATGACAATTGAAAATTGCGCCCTTAGGTTAAGCCACTTGATATATTTGGGAACCAGCAAAATTTTGATGGAGTAACGCTAGTCAATTAGTTTTCCCACCTTTGGTATCTCTCAATTTTTAGTATATTTTTCTGTCAAGTTTTCCCCTCTACTCATCCCTAGGGGGAGGCTGCCTTTTATAGTGGCTAAAGGATAAAACAAACTTATTAAAAAAGCAAAAGATGGTCAAATTTTTTCTGCATCTGATCTACTAAAATTTATTAGATGGGATGCATTTTGGACTCTGGGAAGAAAGGGTAGGAAACCAACCGGGTCCTTATTAGCCACTAGGAATCGGACCATTTTAGGTTAGAACCCAACGGAGTTATGGACTGCTTCCATAATTATGGGATAGGTTGGATAATTCTCCTCTTTTAAGCTCAAATTAAGGGTTAGTCCCGCTGAGCTCCCAAATATACAGAGGTGATGTAGGTTTCGTCATTAGCCATTTAAGAAATGAAGCATATGAGGATACCATTTGGCCAAATAAAAGTTTTGATCTTGATGATGATTCCCAAAATGTTGAGGATCCCCAAACAAAAATACAACTCCAAGCACGGACTGAAACCAAGACAAGTACATTTCTTTGGATTTTGATTTGTGGAAACCAGAATCAACAACAATCAAAAGAAGAGATGTCTAAGATAAAGGCTAAGCCACCGCATAGACTAATCAATCTACCATTCAACTTTATAAAGTCTAAACACCAAAGATGGAAATAAAGAGAGGAATCACTATCTCCACTCTCTAAGAGACAAAGAAAATTGGATTTTTGTTGAGAGATAACAAGCAACAAACTTTTTCATTCAATCATCTAAATCTTCTAATCTCAAAATAATACAAGGAATCAAGCCATTATATAGTGAGGTGTCATCCTCTCCAAGTATGTATCAACCAATACAATTATAAAGAAAACAACTAATAAAATTCATGCTATGTGTCTAATTAAAACATAGATAATGGGGAACCACTAGATAAAAATGCAAGGCTGGAATATAATGCACTTGTACTTATTTGGCATCACCCTGCACCATCCCAATAAAGGAATTTATGGGAGATATTCAAGGGAGAATTTTTATACTAACTTCCTACAAAATTTTGAACCCTAAATTACCTATTTGGTGGTCAAATTAAGATCATAATCAAAATCATGCTTATCCAGACCTTCAACAACCTTTGCTACATTTACGCTTCATAACTCACTCAATACTTCGAATTTGAAGGTGATACATATCTTCTTGGAAAATAGATATCTGCGGCTATCCAACCATATATAAAATACTAATTTTGGAGCTTATTTGATAATCTAAATAGCAACTGAAAGCTATCCTATGAAACTAAAATTTCTAGACAGCTTGTGCTAGAAGCTTCGTTTGACATAATTCACCACTAACAAGTGAACTGTCAACCTAATTAATTTAGAAAGGTGATTTGAGCTCTTGCTCTACATCAAAAACCCCTTCTTCAAAAGATTTTCACTCAAATTCTTGTGGCCACTTGTGTCATTCCCAAATATCATCCCTAAGAAAGATTGGTGCACCCTTTTGATCTCAAAAATACCATGGTTTTAAGGATTCCACCTTTCTTGGACACATAAATGTTATAAAAGAATTTAGGGCAATTTCAGTTTGAAATTCTCCCCCACAAACCCCATTACTCATAGGATTGTTAAAAACACAAACGTACTGAATTTGATCTCTCCCCGATCTAGTAATCGTTTGCCAACCTAGCGGATCCAAATTTTAACCTTTTCGTGGTCTAACAGATCTAATTTTCACCTCTCATAGGTCTAGTGGATTTGAGAACAGTTGATGATGCTTCTTGAATGAATGAAAATTTTCAACTCATATTGCAAGTAGGCTCTTGTTTTGCCCTTTCGTTTGCTTATTGGTGGCCTTAGGTGCATCCACCTAAGAACCCAGCCAGGTCCACCTTTGCATGTCTTTTCTTTTTTGTTGTCTTATTGCTGTTACCTTCCAATTGTAAAAACCGACTTCATGTATACAGGCCCCGGGAACCCACCTTGGTCCCTTAATCTTGGCCTTTTCTTCTTATTTTGCAATACTCTTGCCATTATTGTTGAAGCTACTAAATAACGTTGTCCTCATGCAATTAAGAAACCAACCGGGTCCCTCACTCATGCATGGCTTTTTCTTTTTTACCTATTTTTTATTGCTAAAGTTGTTAATATGCATGTGTTTATTGCATGCACTCAAGAACCTAATTGGGTCCCTCAACTTTGGCTTCTTCTTCTTGTTTTGACTTATTTCTTAGATGCATTATTGATTACTATGCTTAGAATTTTGCAGGGGAATTAGGTGATTATTTTCCCTTGCCTTACTCATACAACTCCTTATAAAACGACCATTCATTTAAGTTACCTTTGCCCGAGCTGATCTTTCTTCCCCTTCCTATTTTTTACCCGTGTAGTTGTAGAGTTTCTACAAGTATGTTACAACAAAATCAAGAGTGTGAGGAGGAACTAGAGATGGGACCTAGGCCGGTTCAACCTAGGCCCACCTGCACCGGCCCCGCTGCAAACCCGGCCCAGGTCCACAGTGAACGAGTTACGAGGTGGGTTGACTTACCCCGTTTTGTCTTGCAATGCATGGGGTTTCAACTTGAACAAATTTCAATAATATTTCAATGTAATTATAATGGTTAATTAGCTTAACCTGCAACCTACAACCTACCCTCCCCCGTCTACTAAAACGAGTGGTGCGGCTCAATGGGTTTCTACCCGTCGACTAGCGGTTTAATGGGCCGAATTACCCTGGTTTGACCTGTGTCCCACCTGGATGAGGCATCATCTACTATATAGGACCAGAGAAGGAAAATGTCCTCAGCTTTTCTTCATTGAGAGGGGCTGGAGACATCACGAGGCTTGGGATGAAATGGACCTTTTAGTAGCCATTAGATGTCATGCATCTTGTCAGGCTGTTCCTATAGTAGTAAGTGCTTATCTTCTTCTTCCCTTTGTGTATTGAAATTATTCTTATTGTAACGATAAACCTGATATTATTTATCTTCTTTCAAGTTAGGAGGACCCCCTTATAAGGAGTCTTTGAAATAGAGGAGCCGAAATACAATTCATAATGAAAAATGTTGGCTTTAGGACCTCTATTCAGCATTAAGAACTACGATAGATCTGGTTGATTGTTGTGTTATGCGAGTAATGATTGAAAGATTTTGGGATATTGTAAACACTTTTCATTTCTTGTTCAGGGAGATGACGATAACTCCTTTTGGTTTTGCCATGCTAATGAGTCTTAGATTTTTTTGAGGATTTGCTAGTTTATCAAGAAGACTTTTACTTATAGAGTTATAGCTTTGACAACTATTTGGACCCATCATGGACAACATATCCTCCAAAACTAGTTTTTATTATGGCATATTTGTTACTTGCCAAGTGATGATGAATGTTGTGTTGAGCATTTTGCTGAGTACCATAATTTTGCTGAGCTAGGCAATCAGTGCTAATTTTACTATTTAGTCAATCTTATTGACCTAAATGGGGTGGAAGAGTTGCACTTGGGGGTACCTGTGTACTTCACCCTAATTCATGGAGTACAAATAGGGATATCAAAAGTGGATAAAACAAGTGGAGAACATAATACTACCTTACCCATCGAGGGTTTATGGAGAATGATCGAGGTAACGATTTCTTCAAAAATTCTTTCCTTGCTTTTCACTTATGTAACGCCCCCAAATTAAACATATTTCACTGTTTATATTCTCCTTAGTAAATTACTCAATTGTAATCTGATTAATCCAATGATAGGGGCGTTACCGCCGTCCCCAAAGGACAAGGCTTGAAACATGAGTGCTATAAATAGCACAGTTAAGCACAGCTTCAATCATACACATATATACCCGATCAAACCACATATAATCAACTATTAACTAACATAAGGTTTTTACACTATAGTAAAAATAATTCACCATGTAATCTGCATCTCCATCCGCTAAAGATTTTAATATACAGCTCTAAAAATATGCATACACTGCATCAGTGTTGATCCATCCAGATTCCCTTACTCAACTTATTCTCTTCCGCTGGTTTACTAGCATGAAGACGATTCTCTGAGTATTTGCCTAAAACAAAATATGAAAAACATTTCGAACTGTGAGCAGAAGCTCAGTGCATGCATTCCTGTATTGTTAAATGATCTTTGAAACGCTAGTTGGGCCCGCTTTGCAATTCATTTTAAGTTAAAATAGTGAATGAGATGAATGTAAAACTGCATTGCTAGTTATTATCTGATAGTGAACCCCTTGATACTGTTATGATCTATGGATAGGTGTACACCTGCCAAGCCGATCGGGGACCTGCCCTGAAGCCGCGTGGGTAACTGAAGGGCGAATGTCCTACAGATGATAACTGAAGGGGTCACCAATTAACTGATAAATCACTGCATAAACTGATCCATTGATGTACTTACCAAAACATGATAACGTTGATAAATACACTCTGATTTCTAAAGATACAGGCAATGGACATACCTGGGGTCTTTAAAATGATACTGCACTTGATAAAATGTATGCACAAAGGAAAATGATAGACTAGGCTCCGATTCTGTTAAAGAAATGTAATTATAGATAAATGTAGTTAATAAACCATATTCACTGACATAATTTGTAACTTTAATGAAAATTGATTTATCTAAAAAGACTTCTACAATTTCAACAATTCAATATAAGACAAGTTAAATTAAATGAACTAATTTTAATTCAATATAAGACAAGTTAAACTAAAAAGATCAGAATAATAAATCAGTTAGGGTTATTGAACTTGAAATACAACAAATTGAAGCAAAATAGATGAAAAGATTTTAATTTATATAAATGAAATATGGGTTTCTAATATTTCTGAAATAGATAATGAAAAGAGTGCTCCTTCTGAAATGGATAATAGAAGGTTCAATGCCATGAAGGGTGTTGTGAGGTTCATAAAAGCTCAAATAACCTCAGTTGATCCAATAGACACTGATTTGAGTCATTACTGTGCTCACTTCTCAAATTTCATTTTCATGCTCACTTAACTCAGTTTTCAAACCTGAGTAGGCTTCTATAGATAATCAAACTTGTTGAACTTACTACGTTTTGTAAGTTCCTTGCAATACCCATAATTATGTAGAAACTTCTAAAAATATTTCCAAATGTCACGATTTCTGTATTCACTCATGTTATCGTTTGATGGTCTGCATTAGAAAATCCATATCTTTCACTCTCGACCTCCAAATAAGGTGTAAAACCCTAATATGAAAAGCTCATAATGTCTACTAAAATGTTTATTTAGGAATAAACCCTAATTCAGATAGTAAGGTCCCTAAAATTGGGCTAGAATACAACTGTGCACAACTTCGGTCCAATTTGCGCAATCATAGCAAAATGACCATAACGTTTTCCACAGAACTCGAATTAAGGTGATTAAAAAGGCATGTGAAAGATAACTCATTGATCTATCCAACCACCAAAAATCACAAATTTTTAAAGAGCCAATCAATACCAGTTTTTTCGTAAAGTCTACTGTTTAAAACTGCTCCCAATTTCGATGTATTCTAGGCAGTCTTCAGTAAAGTGGCCATAACTTTGTCCACACAACTCGAAATTGAGTAATTCCAGAGCCTATTGAAAGCTAACTCATCAATCTATCATTACAACAAAAACCATGAATTTTTGCATGTGCCAATTAACACAAATTTTCTCCCAAAGTGACCCCTATTTCGGGTCTGTATATAGCTCAATCAGTACATTTTTGCAAGCTTTTCTTCACATAACCCCCTACTAAAATCACTCTTTAATTCATCCAAATTAACGTAAAAATCTTGATATTCATTACCAACACCAAAGATCACAAAACCTCATTTAAAACAATCAAAATCCATCATCACAACCTAAACTTGCATGATCATGAACAACTTCAATCATTACTTGCTTTCAAGCAAATCAACAACCAAAACATCAAAATAACACTTTTTTATATCAAGATAGCATGATTCATAATCAAATCCAACATAAAAATCTAAAATTAAACTTAATTAGGCTAGGGTTTTTACCTTGCTTAGTGATCAAGAGGGAGGGATGGAGATGTTGCTTGATGTGGGAGATGTTTGGGTGGTTGATGGTGGTTGATGAGGTGGTGGCCGGCAGTGGGTGGCCAACAGTAGTGGCGGTAGTAGCTAGGGCTGGTGGTGCCATGGAGGTTGAGGGGAAGAGAGAGAAAGAAGAGAGAGAAGAAGAAGAAGAAAGAAGTCTTGATAGTTTTGGGTTTTTACTTGGTTCAAAATTGATCTCAATCTATATATATATTCACTTGGCTAGAATTAATCCTTCCCAAAAGAAATATCTTTTGCTAATCATAATTAGATGCAAATGATAGTGAGTAACTTAATTTAAGTGAACCAAAATGTTTTGGGCCAAAATTTGAGCCCAAAATGAATCGGGCTGCAAACTAGGCCTAAATAAATTGGGCCAAACTTAATGAATTAGGCCCGAATTTTTGCATGGCTAAAACAAATTAAATTTTTGTGACATTATGAAAAATAATTATTGCTTAATCATATTTATCAGGGCCTACTATCGATTCGTCCGAAGTTCTTACGGTAAATGAAACTTGAATTGCAAAGGGAGACCCGAAATGAATTTTCCCAACTGGGATGATTAAATGAGATAAATAAATGTGAAAAATTAATAACATGGCTTAATTAAATAAATAAACATGATTTAGGGTCGGGCTATTACAGCCTTCCCCCCTTAAATAAATAAACTTTGACTATCATGCGAGGTGATTTCAAATAAATATGAGTACTTGGCTTTCACTTCTTGCTCAGTTTCCCAAGTAGCTTCTGGGGAGGAGGTATGATTTGCTCAAAGCAATTTGATTTAAGGTATCTGCTTGATACTTAACTGCTTAATCATATGATCCAATATCTAAATTGGGTGTTCTTGAAACACAAGACCCTCAATGATCATAATGGATTTGATTACGACAGTATGGTCAAGATCTGAAATGTACTGCCTGAGTTATGAGGTAAGGAACACGTTATCCATGTGTTTGAGGTATATAGGCAGATTTTGTAGGCAAGTTATGGAATTCGACCTTTCAATGAACTGATATGGTGAAACTTTCTTACACCCTTAATTGATGAAACTCTCTGAAAAACCTCGTTATATACATGAAAGTCTAGGAATCTCCTTCTTTTATCAACATAGCGTTTCTGTCGCTTTCAATAGGATATTTTCAAGAATCTTCTAACAGGTGTGACCTTATTAAATGTTGAAGAAGATCTTCATGACCCATAAGATGATTTGTTATCAATGTCTGCCGTCATTTTATCCTGATGTTTCATGTAGGATTCTCCACTAGTGCTATCACAACGTTGACCATTGGAAGTTCCATACTTTCTTCAAATGCAAATGTTGGTCGTAGGTCATGAAGTACTACTGGCTCCAACTCAAAAGAGTTAGATCAATCGATATTTTTAGATACTTGCCCATCCGTTTCAAGATGATAAGAACTGCTAAAGTTCAATCCAGCTCCGAAGGCTCTTCGAAGTGCTTGCCATAATAGGCTTGAAATCTCTGATCTCGATTGTACACTATATCTGAGGAAATCCCATGATAAAGTCCATTGAAATTGAATCCCTTTCTCAGGGTTTTGCTTTATTCTTTGGAGCTCAGGATCATTAGCCTAACTCACTCTAATTTCCTCCATTAGGGAGGATTGTAAGGTAAGTGTCGGCATTTGAATATTTGCCTTCCTGTGCGACACTAATTGAATGTCCAAGTCCTCAAGTTCTCTCAAGAGATTTAGTTGAGTAGTTACTACAGTATTCAAGGTATGTTGTGCCTTCTTATTTAGGGCATCTGCCACAATATTTCTCTTTCTTGATTGACATTGGATCTGCCACAACTGATGTTTTATGTAGACTGAGCTTCTTTTGAGAGAAGATGTACTTCAAGCTTTGATGATCAATATTGATTTTGCATGGTACTCTATATAAGTAATGTCTCTAAATTTTCACTGCTAAAACTATAGCTGCTAACTCCATATCATGGGTAGGTAATCCTTCTCATAAGGCTTGAGTTGTTGGGAGTCATAAGCCACCAGTTAAACTTCTTGCTAACTTTATAGCTTTCTTCAATAAATTAGTCAGGGAGGTCAATATTTGTCAAATCCTTCCTGAACTCGATAATTCCTTACTAAACTCAAACGGTTTCTAATCTCAGTGCATTGTTGGGTCTTGAGCACTTGGTAACTGCTTTCACCTTTTGCAAATCAACCTTAATCTCTTCCTTTGAAACCATATGTTCCAAAAATACCATTGCTTCTAGCAATACTCATGCTTCTTATATTTGCTATGCAATTGATATTTCTTCGATGTCTATAACACTGTCCTCAAATGAAAAATATGCATATCTTTATCCTTGGAGTATTTCAAGATATCTTTTATAAACACCACTACAACTTGTCTAGATACGGTCTGAAACTCTATTTATAAGATCCATAAAGGCCGTAGGGCCATTGATTAGGCCAAAAAGCATCACAGTGAATTCATCAGACTCCTGCTCCCTGTAGTTGATTAAATAAGTCATCTACTTAGGGCGATGGGTATGTGTTTTTGATAGTGATCTTGTTTAGCTCTTTGAAAACAATACATAATCACAAGGTTTCATTCTTCTTCTTTACAAATAGAACTAGGCATCCTATGATGGCACACTTGGATGGTTTGATAAATCTCTTCTGTGATAACTCCTCTAACTAAAACTTCAGTTCTTTAAGCTCAATTGGGGCCATAAGATATGAGATTTTTGAGATAGATTAGGCACCACGGATTAATTTAATCTCATAATCAATTTTTCTTTACAGAGCAGTCCCGGTAACTTTTTCGAAAAAGCTTATCTGAACTCACAAACTATAGGGATATCTTTTGCTCTTTCCTTCCTTAGGATGAATGTTAATAGCATAACCCCAATACACACCATATCCTTGACATAAAAGCTCGCTTGTTTCCATAACAGAATTTAAAAGATGAGGTTTTTCCTCTCTGTGACCTTGAAACATATTTCTCTCCCTTGTTCATCTCTTGAAATAACCTTAGGGTCCTAACAATCAATCTTGACCTCATAAGTGCATGACCAGCTCATTTCCAGAATGATATCAAAGTCTGACGAGTCAAATTGAATTAGAACTCCAAGAAATACTATCCCACCAATAGTAATTGGGACAAATTTATAAGAAATAGGACACAAAACTCTAGAGTTATTGGGTAATTTGATTCCGTAATTGGTTTCTGCCTCCTTCTTCTCAAGGTTCACTTGCATGGCAGATCGTGTGAATATAAATGAATGAGTGGCAACTGAATCAATCAATACACAAAATGGCTTTGAAATTGAAAAAGAGTTCCCGTAACTACTGTACCAAAGGTGGTGGCTTCTTTCTTATTCAACATAAAAGCCCTTCCTACAACTGCAGGCCTTGAAGATTAAAGCCCTTCCTATAGCTTTCAGCCGTCGAGAATAGGCAGCAATGAAGTGCTCTGGGCTACCACACCACATGCATTTGTTAGTTCCCATTTGGCAGTCTAGAGCAGTGTATTTAGTTCTTCCACAAATCTGCTCCAAGTGAAGTCAGACCTTAAGAGCCTATTCTTAACAGTGTTCTACCAAATATCAGTTTCATAGGTTAGATAAAATGTTCCAATGTTCACCTTTCTATCCCTTGGAATCTCTATTATAGTGAAAATTTTCTCCACTCCTCGAATCCATTCTTAAGGTTTCACTGGGTCGTACTTTCTACTCTAAAGTTCTTCAGTCTAAATTAGCAGAAGGCATTTTTTCAAGAGGCAGTAACCCATCAAAATTTCTCACAGATGTAATCCAAATGCATGGCAAAGATTTAAATTGTCCGACTTAAGCTTTATGAAAGTGATTTTCAACAGGAAACTGAGATTGAATCAGCCAAAAAGGGTAGACACATCGCGTTTTCCTTAGTAATGGATTCCACAAGTTTGATAATAATCAACCCCCATACACAGTGTAGTTAAGATCTACCTTCTGTACAAGCGTGCGACAAAAGTATCGTCTATTGACATGAGTGCAACCCAATCATGAACCAGCTACTAGTAGCAATTGGGCTCTTAAAAGTAAGAGGAAGTGACCAAGACTGATGAAGATGTGACATGAGAATGTATGGTGATGCAACTAGATGGAAAGATGCCATGAAGACAGAAAAACGAAGCCCCTGGTCAAAGTGAGGAATATCCAGATAGTTGATGTTGATAACCTAACAAAGACAATAGTAAATAGTATGTTACCAGAAAGTGTAACGAAATATTTTCAAGAGTAATACCTACTTCACAGATGGAGGTGGAGTCAATGGACTGCTTATAAGAGTTTGGGCAATTTAAGCAAGTCTTGAATTACAATGGATCGAAGCAAAATGTCTCCCTAAAGTGTCCTTGGTTTCTCTTATATAGAATTGTCAGTAGTCAATGGTTTCAAAACTTATGTACCATAGAACAAGCCTCTCCAAAATCTGATAATTCGGGGGATACTACATCAGAACCCCCTTATAGCTTGCCTAGATAGGACTCTTGGGCTACAGAAGAAAATATCTGCAATCAATGAAGCATATTGAATTAATTGCCACTTGGATCCAAAAAATGCACAATATGACACCCATATGATGAGGAAGCATAAGTTCAAAGTTGTAGGTACCCACTGACTTGAACAGTCTGTACCATCAGACTTCTAGACTGAATTTCATTGACCATTGGTCTCCAAATGTGCTGTAACATGGGTCATTGGAAAGCTTACTTTCTGAACTTTGATATAGACTAACTAAAACATCTCTATCTGATGGAGTGCATAGGCTTCAAGTGGACTAAACTCAGATATTGTGCATTAGGATTCTGCTCAATTTACAGACTTTAACTTGTCTAATAGTTTTGAATAATCAAATGACCTCTAATCCACTTGAAACTTGTTTCATATGAAAGATATCTCCTTAAACTGAAAGTTAGGATGGAAAATCCTTGCATAAATTATGGTGATTATAGACAAAAGTTACTTCAAAGTCGAACCTTGTGCACTGATCAAAACTGTCATGTTGATTGAACTTGTATATTCTGCCAATACTTGGTTTTCCCTATGCATTTAACCTCAAAATGAGTCAAGGGCCTTTCATAGGACACATTTGTAACAACCCCCAATCCTAGGGCTAGGAGTGTTAGTAATTCTTAAATTTCTGGGATAAAACGGACAGAGTTTCACCTGCAAACTGGACATTTTTCAGGCTTAAAGCCTTAAATCACATCCCCTGCATTGAATAGAAGTATAAAAGGATATCAAATCAAGCTCAACGGCTACACACCAGAGATCACAACTCTATGGGTCACACGCCCTGAGTACAAGGGTTTACATCCCAAAAATAAATGATTCCCAGCTAAAAGGACGATATACCATTCAGTTGGGTGGCTCATATGGCCATACAGACCTAAATGCATTGGAACAACTTTAACTTGTTATTCAAAATCTCCGTCAAATCTGCTGCTTGAGATCAAACTATATATACTTTATATGGATCCATCTGACAAAGAAGAATATACGAGTAGAATATGTGTGAGATAAGCAGATATTACCAGTGCCACAAATCTCTAAGGATATCATAATAATCCTCAGTCATCACTGTAGGCACTAAAAATTTATTTGTGCCGTTCTAAAATTAAGTTAAATTAATTAATTGGGCTAACCCTTTTAATTAATTTAATCAAGCCCAAAGACTCACAAGTTAAGCCTAAAGACTCACAAGTCAAGCCCAAAAGACTCACAAACCAAGCCCAAAACGAAGTCCAAATGACTAGCAAGTCTGGACTCAGTCAAAATTCAAGTCAAAGTCCAAACCAAGGCTCAAGGCGACTACCAAGTCAAGTCACGACCTAAACCCTGAACGACAGTCAAGTCATGGCACTGTCAAAGTTAAAGTCAAAATCAAAGATAAAGTCAAAGTCAAAATCAAAGGTCAAGACCTACATCGACTCACAAGTCAAACGTCAAGAAAAACGACTCTCAAGTCAGCATCCGATCAAACTTCGAGGCGACTTCCAAGTCAATGCTCTGCTTAAGCCCGGGAGACTTCCAAGTCAAAGTCAAAGTCAAACAAATGAAAGTCAAAGTAGTCTAGGGTAAATCCTGATTGAAAAGGCTCAAAACCTAGGTCAAAAGCCCAAAACTCAAGTCAAGGCCTATCTTGACTTTCAAGAGGAAGGCTTTCCTATAAATAGGTCCCCTATCCCTCTTTATTAAAGTTTGGAAAATCCATCCTTGAAAGAGAAAGAATCAAAGGATTGTTTTCATAGAGATTGTACCCAATTCAAATCAATTGAATTCTATAAAAATTCAATCTTTGTAATTTGTGATTACAAATTTGGCACGCTCGGTGGGACGTCTCTACCTCTCATCTCTTTCTCTTAAAAATCAAGACTATCAAGTCACAAACACATTATCTTCGACGGAGATATGGCTACAAAGAATGTCACTGTGTAACCTGCGAAGAAGAAGAACCTGGTTTCTCTCTTAGATCCTGTGAAGCGAGCGTCACTTCTAGCAAACGCGTCATACAATGAAGACTAGGAGCATGGCAAAAGCTGCTCCGTCGACCGCTGCTATGCAGACTGTGTCGCCCACATCCAAATTCCAAGGCTCAAAAATGCAACACAAGGCATCGTCCTGGGTGGATGAAATTCAAAAACTTAGCCTTCAATCTCTCGTCTGCGAGGTTGAAGACTACTATAGTAGTGCCTCATCTTCGCCTTCACCAAAGGGGGCGCTCATGTCAGAGATTGAAGCTGAATCTTCTGACACTGTCATCATGCCAGTCATGATGACGGAAGCTGCTAACCTTAAAGAGCAGCTGGCAAGTATGAAGGCTACCTTGGATAGACTCTCTAAACAGAGTGCAGAGAAGGGCGCTAAATCAAGTGCCAGAGCGACCAAATTGCTGAATTGACAAAGAGGCTGGAAAAGAAGTTCTTTGAAGCTTTTAACAAGGGTTCGGGTGCTGAAGACTCTGACAAAGAGTCACATCATAGTGAGGAATCTGACAATGACCACAAAGCTAAGAAGGACTGCTCCTTAGGCTCAATGTCGGTTGAGCCGATTTAGAGCCTGATAGCGAACGCAATCAAGGCTCAGCTAGAAGGAGGGTCTCACAAGATCCACTTATACACAAAGCCTTATACAAAGAGGATTGACGCGCTGCGCATGTCCCATGGCTATCAGCCTCCCAAGTTCAACCAGTTCGATGGCAAGGGCAACCCTAAACAACATGTAGCACACTTCATTGAGACGTGCAGTAATGCTGGCACAAAGGGAGACCGACTGGTGAAGCAGTTTATCCGTACTCTGAAAGGGATTGCGTTCGACTGGTACACAGACTTGGAACCTGAGTCCATTGATAACTAGGAACAGATGGAGCAAGAGTTCCTCAACAGGTTCTACAGCACTCAGCTCGTTGTCAGCATGACTGAGTTGACAAACACAAAATAGTGAAAGGACAAACCAGTTCTTGACTACATCAACCGCAGGCGTGCACTAAGCCTCGAGTGCAAGGATCGGCAGTCTGAAGCTTCTGCCGTTGAAATTTGCACCTAAGGCATGCATTGGGACTTGCTGTACGTCCTACAAATGAGCAAACCTAGGACTTTTCAAGAATTGGCGACCAAGACACATGACATGGAGGTGACGATAGCTAGTCGTCGCGCCAACTCCTTCTATTGAATCAAAGAGGGACAAAGTTGAATTCAAGAAGAATGTTAACTTTTCTAAGGGCATGACCAAAGAAGCTATGTCCACCTCTATAAATCAACCAATTCAGATTATGGAAAAGCCAAAACTAGGGGGCAAGAAGAGCTCGTCATTCAAAGTTGTGACAAATAAGCGTCCCGCACTAAAAGAACTTCAGGAAAAGAAGTATCCATTTCCTGACTCAGATTTATCAGGTATGTTAGATGACTTACTCGAAAAAGATGTCATTGAATTGCCCGAGCCAATGCGCCCAGAAGAAGTTGGGAGGGCCGCCGACCCTAAATACTGTCGATACCATAGAATCGTCAGTCACCCTCTTGAAAAGTGCGTTACACTCAAGGAACACATCATACAACTGGCGGAGGAAGGAAGAATCATTTTAGATTTGGATAAAACAGCAGAAGTTGGCCACGTCACAGTGCAAGAGGTTGATGAGTCAGATTCCAAAATGGATCATGTTGAAGTACTAGAGGCCTTAAGAGAATGCTTCATAAAAAGCTTCTTTGATAGTGTGGCTATCTACCCAACCTCATGTTTCGAAATTGACGATGACGAAAAAATAAAGAGCTGAATGTCCCTCCTGAAGAAAGTGGTAATGGCAACATTCAGCCACAACAACGAAAAGAAAAGATTGAGAGGACAATTTCATTCTCATCCGTCAAGTAAGCAAATGTCGCGGAAAATTCAGCGCCGCCAGTCTTTAAATGTACAAATCCTAAAAGTTCAACCAAGGTTGAACGCAAGTTCAATGAAGCAAGCTGGTGCATTCTGAAAGAAAAGGGTGTGCCTCCAGTTCATTGGGCGAACCCAAGCAAATTAACCAAGGTTTCTCTCCCTGGTTTTGTTGCCCCTTTTAAAGGCTCACTCCAAGAAGAAAGTGAGTTGTCAAAGATGCGCATCAGCGTTGGGTGTGATCCTAATGCACATAAGTTAATGAAGAGGTCCAGTCATAACTTCAGCCAGCCAACATCTTTGGGACATGTGATCAAAGCTAAGCCCTATAGACTTAAGAGTGCGCAAAGGGTCATACAAGGTCAAGGGGGCAACGCCGCAATGCCTAGAGTTGGTCTTAGCTACATACCGCCCCAGCCTGTGAGGATTTCGGGATGATGTAAGGATAGGCAAGCCCTCACGTAATATATCACAACTGAAGAGGTTGATGATAATGAGGGTAAAAATGCCAAGACTAACCCCCACACGTCGGTGTTCTATAGGTTGTAGCCGTCTACATCGCGCCAATGCCCTTCTGTATTTAGAAGGATTAGAAAGGGTAAAATCTTGAAGCCCTTTATCTTTCATAGGTTGAAAAAGGATGAGCAACCTAAACCCTCGGTCTTCGCCAGAATCAAGATAGGCGAGACGTCATCAAGTGCACCGCCCTCACAAAAAAGAGATTCAGCGTTCAGCCGTCTTGGCAAAACAAATGAAGTCCAAAGTTCAATTCTTTCACGCATAAAGCGTGTTTCCACTTTAGATGTGAAGGTGGATGACTCGCTGAAAGTAAAGAGGTGCGTCCTAATTCTCACTCGTCAAGGGGCTAAGGCCAGTTCAACAGAAAGAACTAAGAAGCAAGCTTTTTCCAACCGCGATGCGAGCCAAGAGGTCGGCGCCCTTCCTTGAGGAAATGTTGGACCAGCTCCTGGGCAAAGAGCTTAAACTATTCACCACCAACAAAAAAAAAAGAAACCCAAGGTTCACACACACATTCAAGAAAGAGAAGGCTCCTAAGTAAGAGGCTAAACTATTTGCACATTCAAAAAGAGGACTCTCGAACAAGAGGCTAAACTGTTCGCACATTCAAAAAGGAGGCTCCTGAGCAAGAGGCTAAACTGTTCGCACATTCAAAAAAAAAAACTCCTGAACAAGAGGCTAAATTGTTCGTACATTCAAAAAAGAAGACTCCCGAGCAAGAGGCTAAACTATTCGCACATTCAAAAAAGAAGACTCCCAAACAAGAGTCTAAACTATTCACACGCATCAAGAAAATGCTAACTTCTGAGCAAGAATAAAAATTGTTCACTCAACCCCCCCAGAAAAAGAGAAATTTATACTACTCCTGGCCCGCAAGAGTATAAATGTGAACGGCAAAACAAATGAAAAAAGGATACTTAGTTGAACTATGTAACAACTTGATCTTGTAAGGAATTGCAAGTATCCATAAGCACGTAGACTGCATCAGCAAATCACTAAGTGCAGTCAAACACATCATACCAAAAAAAAGGGGGGCATAAAAGAGAAGAGGTCAAAGACATCACTTGTCTACTACGCCAGCTGCTCCTCGCTGCTCACACCACTTCCGTGCGTATTAGTTCCGTTCAAGGTCTATAAGCCAAGCAGCGAACTGTATCGCAAGTGTGGCTCTTTAAGTCTTCACACCACTTCCGTGCGTATCAGTTCCGTTCAAGGCCCATAAGCCAAGCAGCGAATTATATCGCAAGTATGGCTCTTCAAGTCTTCACACCACTTCTGTGCATATCAGTTCCGTTTAAGGCTCATAAGCCAAGCAGCGAAATGTATCGCAAGTGTGGCTCTTCAAGTCTTCACACCACTTTCGTGCGTATCAGTTCCGTTCAAGGCTCATAAGCTAAGCAGTGAACTGTATCGCAAGTGTGGCTCTTCAAGTCTTCACACCACTTCCATATGTATCAGTTCTATTCAAGGCCCATAAGCCTAGCAGCAAACTGTATCGCAAGTGTAGCTCTTCAAGTCTTCATACCACTTTTGCGCGTATCAGTTCCGTTCAAGGCTCTTGGCCAAGTAGCGAATTGTGTCGCGAGTGGTTCTTTAAATGGCTCCTCAATCTGTACAAGCAACAGTCCCTCTCCCCAAAAAAAGGAGTCCTGGCATACAAAAAAATGTCATTTCCCCGCAAGTGAGCATGATGCCGCGATATGCGAAAAATGCGATATTAAATAAATGCGATGTTACAAGCTACTCATGACTCAATGAGCAAAAAAAAAAAGACGGTTGGTCATGCAGAAAAAAGTGGAGCTAACTTTCACAATTGAAAGATGCGGGTGGACGGCCATAGGGGAGGATAACAAACAGCAGCAAGGGCACCATTTTGTAAAGAGAAAAGCAAAACAACACTCTGGTGAAATTTGGCAACAAATCTCCATTTTCACGAGAGCATGCGAGTAGAACGAAAACAGGGGGCAAGCCTCATTGTTTTCCTTCACACACTTCCTTCATATAACTCCATTAGACTGCCGAATGAAAGACCTACCAAATTAAAAAACCCTTATGAATCAACTCCCTTCCTGCCGATCACGCCCTTCCTAATTCATTTTCATGCCCCACTCACCAAAAATCAACCCAAAAAAAAAAAAAAAAAGCAGTCAACTCCTCCATTTGTCGCTTCGGAAATTTAGCCATTAAACCAACAAAAAAAAAAAAAAAAAAAAAAGAGCAACATCAAAACCAAGCATGAGCGATACCCAATATTATCAACTAATCCACCAAGCCCCATTTCAATCCTTTTTCTCTCTCCTCAACCCAAGTTCATACTTAAAAAAAAAAAAAAACGATTCTCTATGTCTCTATCCACTGTAGATTTCAATATACAGCTCTAAAACTATGCATACACTGTACCAGTATTGATCCATCCAGATTCCCTTGCTCAACTTATTCTCTTCCGCTGGTTTACTAGCATGAAGACGATTCTCTGAGCATTTGCCTAAAACAAAACATGAAAAATATTTCGAACTATGAGCCGAAACTCAGTACATGCATTCCTGTATTGTTAAATGATCATTGAGACACTGGTTGGGTTCGCTTTGCAATTCATTTTAAGTTAAAACAGTGAATGAGATGAATGTAAAACTGTACTGCTAGTTATTATCTGATAGTGAACCCCTTGATACTGTTACAATCTATGGATAGGTGTACACCTATCAAGCCCTATAGATAATAACTGATGGGGTCACTAATTAACTGATAAATCACTATGTAAACTAATTTATTGATGTACTTACCAAAACATGATAAGATTGATAAATACACTCTGATTGCTAAAGATACATGCAATGGACATACCTGAGGTTTTTAAAATGATATTTCACTTGATAAAACGTATGCACAAAGGAAAATGATATACTAGGCCCTGATTGTATTAAAGAAATGTAATTATAGGTGAATGTAGTTAGTAAACCATATTTATTGACATAATTTATAACTTTAATGGAAATTGATTTATCTAAAAAGACTTCTACAATTTCAAGAATTCATTATAAGACAAGTTAAACTAAAATGAGCTGATTTTAATTCAATATAAGACAGGTTAAACCAAAATGATCTGAATAATAAATCAGTTAGGGTTATTGAACTTGAAATACAACAAATTGAAGCAAAATAGACCAAATGGAAATGATTGAGGTGATAATGAAAAGATTTTAATTGATATAAATAAAATATAGATTTTTGATATTTCTGAAATAGATAATGAAAAGTGTGATGCTTCTATAATGGATAATAGAAGGTTCAATGCCATAAGGGTTGTTGTGAGATTCATAAAAGCTCAAATAACCTCAGTTGATCTAATAGACACTGATTTGAATCATTACTGTGCCCACTTCTCAAATTTCATTTTCATGCTCACTTAGCTCGGTTTTCAAACCCAAGTAGGCTTCCATACATAATCAAACTTGTTGAACTCACTACGCTTTGTAAGTTCCTTACAATACCTATAATTATGTAGAAACTTTTGGAAATATTTCCAAATGTCATGATTTCTGTATTCACACATGCTACCGTTTAATGGTCTGTATTAGAAAATCCATATCTTTCACTCCCGACCTCCAAATAAGGTGTAAAACCCCAATATGAAAATCTCATAATGTCCATTAAAATGTTTATTTAGGACATAAAGCATGATTAACATACCAAGGTTCCTAAAAGTGGGCTAGAACACAACCGCGCACAACTTCAGTCTAATTTGTGCAGTCGTAGCAAAATGACCATAACATTTTCCACAGAACTCGAATTAAGGTGATTCAAAAGGCATGTGAAAGATAACTCATTGATCTATCTATACACCAAAAATCATAAATTTTTGAGAATCCAATCAATACCAGTTTTTTCGTAAAGTCTACTATTTAAAACTGCTCCCAGTTTCGATGTATTCTACGCAGTCTTCAGTGAGGTGGCCATAACTTTGCCCACACAAGTTGAAGTTGAGTAATTCCAGAGCCTATTGAAATCTAACTCATCAAGCTATCACTACACCAAAAATCATGAATTTTGGATGTGCCAAGTAATACCAGTTTTCTCCTAAAGTGACCCCTATTTCGGGTCTGTATATAGCTCAATCAGCACATTTTTGCACGCTTTCCTTCACATAGTGCCCCACCAAAATTACTCTTTAATTCATCTAAATTAATAGAAACATCTTGATGTTCATTACCAACACGAAAGGTCACAAAACCTCATTTAAAACAATCAAAATCCATTATTACAACCTAAACTTGCATGATCATAAACAACTTCAATCATTACTTGCTTTCAACAAATCAACAACCAAAACATCAAAATAATACTTGTTTGTATCAAGATAGCATGATCCATAATTAAATCCAACATAACAATCCAAAATTAAACTTGATTAGACTAGGGTTTTTACCTTGCTTAGTGATCAAAAGGGAGGGATGGAGATGTTGCTTGATGTGGGAAATGTTTGGGTGGTGGATGGTGGTTGATGGGGTGGTGGCCGATGGTGGGTGGCCAACAATGGTGGCGGCAGCAGCCAGGGCTGGTGGTGCCATAGAGGTTGAGGGGAAGAGAGAGAAAGAAGAGAGAGAAGAAGAAGAAGAAAGAAGTCTTGATAGTTTTGGGTTTTTACTTGGTCAAAATTGATCTCAATCTATATATATATTCACTTGGCTAGAATTAATCCTTCCCAAAAGAAATATCTTTTGCTAATCATAATTAGGTGCAAATGATAGTGAGTAACTTAATTTAAGTGAACCAAAATGTTTTGGGCCAAAATTTGAGCCCAAAATGAATCGCCGCAAACTAGACCCAAATAAATTGGGCCAAACTTAATGAATTGGGGCCAAATTTTTGAATGGCTAAAACAAATTTAATTTTTGTAACATTATGAAAAATAATTATTGTTTAATCATATTTATCGGGGCCTACTATCGATTCATCTGCAGTTCTTATGGTAAATGAAACTTGAATTGCAAAGTGAGGCCCGAAATGAATTTTTCCAACTGGGATGATTAAATGAGATAAATAAATGTAAAAAATTAATAACATGGCTTAATTAAATAAGTAAACATGATTTAGGGCCGGGTTATTACAACTTATGACCCTTATCATTGGTTATAACTTTTTTGTAGCCTTAGTTCTATGAGTATTTTTCTCAGCTTTCGCAAAATTTAAGGAAGCCCTCTTATTTCTGACAATAGTCTCATGGACTAGGCGCAATCGAATCTAATAGGGACTCTAGTCTAGAAGTCTTCAACTCCTTTAAGAAGCACATAATGCTTTAGTAATTATATCACTACTTTGTTTACATTATGGGCCCCTGTTTCCTTTTTTCTATAGCTTAGGAGGTAGCTTAGGAGGGAGCTTGGGCCATGTTCCTATTTTACTAGGGACCTAGCCGTGTTCCGAATTGCTTTGAAAAAATGAGGTTGCCGATCTTGGCACACCAAATCACTTTGGGCTTTTCTAATCTCTTCTTTTTCTTTTTCTTCTTCTTTTTTTATAGGTAGATTACCACTCATGGGAAAGTCGTGTCCCAGTCCCTGAAGTACAGGTAGCCCAGTACCATACCGAGTGTTGGATCCTTATGGAAGAGTCATATGACTTTATCTAATGTTTGGGTGAAATTTTACTACACATAGTGCTAACCAATGGCTTCCTTACATCCTAAGGGATCCATCGCAATCTATGTTTTATGCAAGACATTATCTTTGGAGCAAATGGATGAGATGAAAATAGGATAACATCACATCAGCTTTGTTGTTCACGAGTGCAATTATGCCACACACCTTTACCTAATAATGACTCTTTTGATAATTTCCCTACCTTACTTTCCTTTGTTTCATTAACCTTTCTAGGATATTGATCTTTATGGATCTTTTAAAGAATGCCTATTGTTGTTCCTATACCAGGTTTGAGTGTTAACATGGTAAGAGAAAGAGAGCGCCCAGTGTATGTAGACATCCCATTAGTCCTGGAATTTGAGTGTTCTGAACTTCCATTTGCTACCATTTTTAGGGGCACAAGTGCGTTGTTTACCTTTTTACTTAAAAATAAGTATATATGTTTATGTACTTAACTATTTTTCTCTAGTCCAACCAATAGCAATCCGGAATACTAGTGCACTGCTTCTATTCAGTGAAGAGGGTGTTTGTAAATCTCTCCTCTTGTCACTACCCGTAGATGCAGGAGGTAATTTACCTCTTCGTTTTTTCTTCGTGGGTGATTTTCATGTAGTGCTGACCCCTATCTTTTGCAAAAGGGTCTAAAGGAAGATAATAGACGAGAGAGATCTCATACAAGAAGGCACCCTTCCTTTAGAGCCCAAGATATTCCAGAGTCCTCTCGTGTAAGGGAAATGGGACCATATCCTAAATCACAAATAGATGTATTACCTTTCAAATGTATTATACATAGCACCCTTATACGTATCTTAGCGCCTTCTTTAGGAGACCACCGACGTAGCCCAAATTTTGTGTGACAAACCACCATCTGGAAAAATGTATACTGATCCCTTAATCATTCTTGGGCTCTAAGGGAAAGTCCTCAGCATAAGGTGGGCACAAGCCGTTCTTTGGTTAACACTGGCTTCACAACAAGTTGAATCGGCTATCTATTTGCTGGAAGCAATAGTGGTTTCCTATTCGATCAGTAGGCGTAGTATATATGAAGGACTTATGTATGATTTTTAAGCAAGCTTAAAAGATGTTATAATGTATTACATTTTACATGTAATTCTTATAAAAGTTTGACACTCTTTATGCAATTGCCATTCTTTGCAGCCCCCACTTCCCCAAATGAAAAAAAATTGACATAAAAAATAAGCAATGAGAGTTTCGTGGTCCTGAGTAATTTATCAAATTTTATTAAATAAATCCTGAATTGGAAATGGGCGTAAGTTCAATCAACTAGACTGGAAAAAAGTAAAATCAAATAAAAATTGGCAGACTTAGTGGGACCCCCAGGAACCCAACGGGGTTCCTAACTAGATTAGCTCACCCCAATCCTTGGGGACTTAGTCTTCTGTTGGACTATGAGTAGGAACCCGGCTCGGTTGCTATGGGTTAAGGAGGTTGTTACCTGCTCGAAATTGGTTTGATCATTTTGTGCAGCTATAAATTCAGGCTAAGGATTTTCGATTTTCATTGATTGAAAGCAAATTCTTTATATTTCATCATGTCATTCAGAAAAACCTTAGCCTCCTAGTTACTCATGCTTAATGCTAAAGATAAAAATGAGCTCAAGAATTTTTGATTAAGCAATCTCCTTAGCCTTCCCCAAGTTAAAATTTCCTAGGATGTTCTCATTGCAGGTATAACCTTTTGGAATCCTAAATTCATATCTTTCGAATTGGGATGCACAAGTGGTGTCCTCGAACTCAAGAAGTTAGTGCTATACTATGCTTCCTACTTTATTTCCTTCTTGTTCCTCTGTCATCCTCGAAAAATATCTCTTTCCAGTGGGTATAAGAGAGGACATTTCCACATCATTGTTGGGGATGAAGGAGATTTCATATCGCTAATCTCTTATTTCTAAAGGAACCGAGCTCCCAAAGGCATGCACAGGCATAGAGTTATAATCCTATGCCTTGTTGATGCCTTTCTGTTTGTAGGGGGTCTTGAAAATAGAGTTCCTGCTATGCTGCTCAACATAGTGTACACATGATGAAAGTCCATGCCGCTATTAGTTTCTAAAATATGCTTTGTTTGGATTGGCTTCAGTGCCACCCCAACAATTCTTTTTAGGGAGCCTGCTATTGCTTCAAGTAAGTATACACCCTGTAGAAAGGACATCAGCTAGGTTCTTGCACCTAGTCCCTTTCTCACTATGTTGTCCTTCCATCTTTATTTTGCGTCTCTTTTTTCTTCTTCTTGTTTTTATATAGGTCTAAGAACCCGTCCAGGTTTTATGGACATGTGCTTTTTTATTATTTTTTTTCCTGTTAGTATGCAGATCTAGTTGTTAGAACATCTTTGCATGGTTAAGGTTCCATAGAATGTGGATATGTGCGTAGCTTCATAATCCTGCCAAATAAAAAGGTTATTCAAAGACCAATCCATGAAATGTTGGGTACGCTTCTTAGGGGAAGGTCCCCCTATTTGTTCGGTTATTCGTTGGTGGGGTGTACGACAGTTTGTGACACATGGAGAAAATAGCGCCTATGTGCAACTCATTGGCTTCTCTATGGGAGCATACTTTTTTCCATGATAGTCAATGAGGCAATTTGGGCTTAGGTAGGCTACCCCAATGATGGACTACATCCCTCAAAGAACTTAGAAGAATGACCCAGCTCGCATCAAGTCTTTGGTAGAATATTTGCTTCATCATCCCATCATTACCATGCTGTCTACTCGATGCTCTACATACA
This sequence comes from Carnegiea gigantea, assembly GCA_029747015.1. Taxonomy (NCBI): domain Eukaryota; kingdom Viridiplantae; phylum Streptophyta; class Magnoliopsida; order Caryophyllales; family Cactaceae; genus Carnegiea; species Carnegiea gigantea. The sequence goes on along the minus strand of JAKOGI010000520.1, from coordinate 367,209 downwards.
TATCAGAGTACTATCTTAGCTAGATAATTGAACCTAATGCTAAATCAAGGAAGGATATTTAGGATAGGGAGGATGTCATGAGGCATGCAAGATTTCTTAGAGCTAAAAAGATCTTGAAGTGGTCAAAGAAAAGGGTGACTCATTCGAAGGTAGAAAGAAGAGAGCTAAGGATCTCATCCCCTAGATGGAAAATCCCTAAGTTAGAGGGGCAGGAAGTAACGAAAAATTAGGAGTTAACTTAGCCTTTGTTTCAAATAAAGTTTTATGCTTTTCTCATAGTGATACCTCTTACTGATATATTATTAAGATATTTCAGAGTTGTATCCTTAGGACTTTTTGGGTTTTAATGGTAATACAAGTTTTATACTCTTTTAAACTATCCCTGCTTTATTACCACTACTTAAATGTCTCATTTCATATTCAAATCGACTTATATGGAGAAAAAGAAGTTTACTCAACTGCTAGGACTTTGGAGCTCGGCCTAGCCCCTGCCTACTGCTTCAAACCTGGCATAATTGCTGGCAAAAGGAAATGGGTTGTGTTTCAACTTGGCCTCCACCTGGCTGGTTTAGTAATATGTACATCCCTATTTTTTAAATTTCTCTTTTTGTTTCGAGACATTGCTTTTAGTTAATAATGAGTTTTGGGTCCAGGCTGTTAGGGCTTCCCACGTATCCTCATTACAAAATCAGACCATTATAGCACATAACTCTTTTTTTATTAGGCCTGATAAGGGCCTTGTGGACTTGTAATGGGTCTGAGTATGGGGATATTGGCATTATTGATCCTTCTGTTTTTTTCTTTACTTTTCTTTTCTTTGTTTTTTTTTTTTTTTTTTGCAGGAAGCCTATTTTGGGAGGAAACTTCCAATCTACTTCTGTCGGGTATTTGGTGCTCCACATGGTATAATAGTCTTTATAATATATGGGCCTTACGAGTTCTAAATTTTCCCTTTGGGTCCTAAATTGGGGCCCAGATTTCCTTTTAAACCATGTCTCCCTCTCATAGATCTCTAGGTTTAACTTTTTATTGCAAGTTGTCGAGATTTGATTTTGATATAACTGAACAATATATAAAGCCTACAATCTCCTCTCGTCCAACATGACTAGCTCCTTATATTGAGTTGTTGCCCATTCTAACTCTAGAATTTGACCTTCCATTATTACGCTAAATGAGAGAATAATAATGGCAATAGGAATCATTGCTTCCATTCCATATACAAGGAAGTAGGGTGTTACTCCTGTTAAAGTACGAATTGAAGTTTGGTATCCCCATAAAGCAAATAGTAGATTATTAGGCCAATCCTTATAGTTTTTAGCCATTTTCTCAATTATTTTTTGCAATTCTTATTAGCTAGTTCAACAGCTCTATTCATATAAGGTTGGCAAGATGCAAGACTTATGATGATAAATTTTACACTTTTTCGAGTAGGCATGCTATGTCCTTTCTAAAATGGCTACCATGGTTACTCATTGCTGCACATTTCTCTTGTATAGCAACGAGCTAGATGGTTCATCCTTTCTTTTGATAGGGTATTAAATGGATGTCATTTAGAATATTAAACTTTGCTAGAGCTTCAGCAAATTGATTATCCCCATAGGGAAGATAAGTGTAAGTAACATGGGTGAAGTGTTTGGTGAGCTCAACCAAATGAGCTTGCTATGATGCCAACACTTGACTCTTCACTTTCTATTTTTGCAAGATTTGATTGATTATTTAGTTAGAATGTCCATATACTCATATATTCTTCACTCCTATTTCTACGTTAGCTTGTGACCCAATAATACATTCCTTGATCATATTTTTAGTGACCTCAAAAATCAAGCCTAATAGAAATAGCGGGATGTGCCCCTACTTGGGAGATTAAAAGGATGCCAACCATGAATGCTTTTTAGTTAGAAACTCCATCAAAATGCATCATCTAGATATCGTCTTCTACTTATCGAACTACGTCATCCAGGAACTCAAATGTTTCTTCTTTAGGGTGGTCCATTGGCAAGTCTGCTAATATTGTCACACAGCTCTTCCTTAATTGACTTTTGAGGAATATACTTCTAAGTCAAACTCTAATAACATTACTATCCATGAGTGAATTGCCACTGATTATTATTTGTTGTAATAGGTCCGTTGGTGCCACAACCTATACTGCATGAGTTAGCTCATAATGTTTAAATTTCTTATCGCCCAAACTAATGACAACTAAGTTTTTTTTTTCTAAAGAAGAATAGTGAGTTTCATATTTTAGAAACTTCCTGCTCAAATAGTAAATAACTCTTTCTTCTCCTTCTATCTTTTGAAGCAAAATAGCATCCATTGTCATTATCATTATCGTAAGCTATAGTATAAGAGGAATTCCTGGCTGTCGTGGTACTAGGACTGGTAGATTGGAGAAGTAATCCTTGATTTTATCAAATGCTTCCTGATCCTCCTGAACTCATTTTAGCTTTACTCCCTTTCTTAATTCCTTGAAAACAAGTTCACATACTGTAGTCAACTTTGATATGAAGTGATTGATGTACTACAGATGACCTAGAAATCCCTATATTTCCTTTTTAGTTTTAGGTGATGGCATCTCCTATATGGCTTTGATCTTTGAGGGATCAACTTTGATTCCCCTTCAACTGACTATGTATCTTAGCACTTTTCCACAGGTGACTCCAAATGAGCATTTTTTGCAGGTTCAACTCCAAATTATACTTTCTAAGTCTGGAGAAGAACTTTCGATATGTACACCTCTACCTCTTTATGCATTAAGTCATGTCGCAGAGTAATAGTAGTCCTCTTATACATTACCCCAGCATTTTTCAATTCGAATGTCATTACAGTATAGCAGTATGTTTTCCAAGGACTAACGAAGATAGTTTTTTCCATGTCTTCTTCTGCCACTTTCACCGGATTGTATCTGACATAACCATCCATAAAAGAAAAGAAGGCATGCCCGAAAGTGTTATCAACCAAGATGTCTATAAGCAGCAGGGGGAATTCATCTTTTAGACTTGGTTTGTTGAGGTCCCTAAAGGCCACACACATTTTTACCCTTCTATCCTTCTTTGGAATTAGCACAATGCTTACTATCCACTGGGGGTACTATGCAACCTTGATGAAACCTTTATCTACCTATTCCTGAACCTCCTTCTTTATCTTCAAGGCCATTTCAATTTCATTCTGGCAAAGATTTTTCTTTACTGGTTTGACATTAGGATAAAGAGAAATCTTATGCTCGGCTATATCTTTATCTATGCACCAGACATGTCTTTGTAAGACTAGGCAAAGACATTAATGAATTCCTTTAAGAGACAAGTAATGTCCACTTGCTCATTGAGAGTTAAAGACTTATTTTAAGTAATGGGGCTCTTTAGAGTCACCTAATTAATTAAGATTGTGTCCTTAATTATAGAAGTACAATTTTCATATTCTTCCACTACATTAGTTAAGTCTTTCAGAATTATTTCCTCATTTTCTGCATTATTAGAGGCAAAACAATCAAGAGAAAGAGGATGAGATGAGTTGTAAGCAAAAGACTTCAGTTTATTGAAATTTGAAATGAGTGCCTCTAATGCAGACTCTAGGGAAGTAGAAATTTAAAATTAACTCTTTAACTCTATCCTAGATTCGATGCTAGGCTTTTCTGAATTGCCCCTATGGCTATGGTAAATATCTTTCCCTCTTCTTCAGCTATCCAAGTTACTTGTTTACTGCTTTCTATGTCAACTTCAATGATAAATCTTATAGGGTCAAAATCTTTGTTAGACATTATGAGGGATAGAATAAGACTTAGGTCTTCCTGTCTCTTTTGATCTTTCCAAAACATTATTTCAAAGATGTCACTTTCAGCTAAATGGAGCGCATCTTGCATGGAGTAGCCCTTTTCTTATTGAGGTAAGTGCCTCATTCTCTAGTGATTGATAGTGGTTAAATATCTCCAAACCAAGGACCTAGGTTCCTTTCTCTTTGACATCATGGGTTTGGAAAAAAAGCAAGTTATCTCCTTCGCATAGAAATTACCTATTAAAAGCAAGTGAGTAAGGCTTTATGGTGTAGTAATTCTGATACAACTCTCTAGTGACATCCCTTTGAGCTTGCTTTTCATATCTGGCCTTAGCTACTTCTTCTGGAGGGGGTTGATATTCTACCTAAAACTTGTAGTTCTCTTTTTGAGTTAGGGAAAAAGATTATCCACCCTTATGCTCCTCTCCTTCTAGCTTGTCATGGGAAGTACCCCTATTTTGTGAGCATAGCATTCACATTTAGGTTTGAATGAGGATTGACGCAAATGATGCTTTATCCTTTTCTAAGAATGATATTGTTTCAAAGTTATAGAGTCTTTCATCATCACAATTATGTTCTATTTCTATTAATTGTTAGTGATGGTACAACATAAATTATCCCCCTTGATAGTGACTACCTATTCCTTTATCAGCATTTTCACTTGTTGGTGTAGTGTGGATGGCATTGCTTGGTGCTCATGGAGCCAAAGGCACCCTAAAAGTTGATGTATCCTCTAGGGAAAGCCAAGAGGATGGGAAAGATGTAAGAAAAGTGCAAGAAGTTCAAGGCAACTTTGAAACCACAAACTCACCTTAGACTTGGATAAGCAACCGGAACTAACACGAACCTTGGATACAGAAACACCACCAAGGAAAGATGTTAGGGCCCTTAACCACCCCTTGGATACAGAAACACCACCAAGAAGGAGTTAAGACTCTTGCTAGATCACCACTCAACCCGGCCAAAGGAAGAGATAAGCTAGAAGAGAGTTTGAGAGTTCAAAGGAGCAAAGCTCAACTTCATTTCATACAAATGCTTGAGTGAGTGGCCGGCCAAGCCTTGGGGGGGTATTAATACAAGATTTTCAAGTACAAGCGTAGGCCTTAGGTTGCACTACAAGCTAAACTAGGCAAAAATACAAAGATCAAATCAAAGCAAAAAAGGATAGATGCATCCTCCACTTGACACCTCTTTAATGCTAATCTTGAGGATGATGTGTCGATCTTGGGGTGAATGGAAGCTTCCTTGGCAGCTTGGTACTTCCCATAATGACTCTTGCAAGTGGCTAAGCATGGAAAAGAGCAAAACACCTCACTCCTCTCTCTCTTGTACCGGCTGGGCATGTACCGGGTAAAGGGATGTTTTTGTGCAATGTTTTGGTGGTTAATAGCTCTATATGTGTGTAATTTGGCTGAGTTTTTTTATGGCCATTTGATAATATTTTTAAAGTACTTTCAAGCCATAAAAGTTTCAAACCAAATAGAGGAGAAAAAGTCCACCAACATAGCCCTTAAACTCAGACAGTCCAGTTTCTGGTCAGAATGTAGTGTTTGACTTGGCTTGAGGTTTTGAGGTACCAAATGATCTCCAAATGACTTGCAAGAGGTCTTGATGGAAAGAGCACCTCTTGAACTTAAACTTAGGCTTCCTGCAACCCCATTTCAGCATTGGGAAGTTTAGGAAATAACGTGCACAAAACTGGGTTTGTGCATGCCTGAAATTCCAGTTTTGAGGAAATAATTTCCTTGTTCCCTTAGGTTGATTTCTTGCATCTTGGACATGAGGTTTGGACCTTTTGGGCTCCCTTGATGGCCATGGATCATGTTAGGGGAAGGACCTCCATCATCCTCCCCTTGTTGAAGAGAATTTGCCCTCAAATTGATAAGATTATCATCCTCCTCATAAGGGCTAAGGTCGGCTACGTTGAAAGTAGCCGAAACTCCATACTCACCGGGCAAATTGATCTTGTATGCATTATCATTGATGCGTTCCAATACTTTAAAAGGACCATCGGCCCTTGGCATCAATTTGCTCTTCCTCTTAGAAGGAAACCATTCCTTCCTTAAGTGAACCCATACTAAATCACCGGGGTGAAGCACCATCTTCTTTCTATGCTTGTTGGCATGGTCTTTGTATGAGGCATTGGCCTTCTCAATTTTGGCCTTCACGGTTTCATGGAGCTTTTGGATCTCTTCCACCCGTTTGCTAGCCTCCATGTGAGGCTTCTCATTCATTTCTCTTGGAGCAAGATCAAGGGGACTCAAAGGATCCATCCCATAGACTACCTTGAATGGAGATAAGCCCGTGGCCTTGCTAGGTGACTTGTTGAAGGCGAATTCGGCTTGTGGCAGGGCTAAGTCCCAAGCTTTGATGTTGGATTTCACTAGCACTCTTAAGAGGGTTCCCAAAGTCCGGTTGGTGACTTCGCTTTGCCCATCCGTTTGAGGGTGGCCTGAAGTGCTATACTTGAGCTTGGTTCCCATCTTCTTCCAAAGTGTCACCCAAAAATGGCTAAGGAACTTGGTATCCCTATCCGAAACAATGGATCTAGGGATGCCATGTAGCCTCATTACTTCCTTGAAGTATAATTCGGCAATGTGGGTGGCATCATTGGTCTTGGTACAAGGTATAAAATGGGCCATCTTAGAAAAACGATCAACAACGACAAAGATTGAATCTTTACCCCTTTGTGTTCTTGGAAGGCCAAGAACAAAGTCCATGCTCACATCCTCCCAAGGATGATTGGGAGTAGGTAAGGGAGTGTATAAGCCGTGGGGTAGGAGGTGGCTTTTGGCAACTTGGCAAGTGGCACATCTCTTCAACACATCTTCGACATCTTTGCTCATACTCGGCCAATAATAATGTTCCCTTAGCATCATAAGGGTCTTGTTTTCTCCAAAGTGACCGGCAAGAGATCCTCCATGGACCTCACGTATGAGTAACTCTCTTGTGCCACACTTAGGCACACACAATCTTGATCCCTTGAATAAAAATCCATCTTGGACAAGGAAGTCACCTTTGGGATGTCGAAGGCACTCCTTGTAGAGCTCTCCCAAATCTTCATCATTCTCATAGAGGGACTTCAAATGCTCAAAACCAAGAATGCAAGCATCAAGTTGGAATAGCAATAAGTGCCTCCTTGACAAGGCATCGGCTCCTTGGTTGAGCTTTCCGGATTTATGCTTGATGGTGAAGTTGAAAGATTGGAGGAACTCCACCCACTTGGCATGCCGTGAGTTAAGTTTATGTTGCCCTTGAATGTATTTCAAGGCTTCATGATCGGAGTGCAAGATGAACTCACTAGCCACCAAGTAATGATTCCAATGCTCAAGGCACCTCACTATTGCATAGAACTCCTTATCATAAGTGGAGTACTTCCTCCTTGAGTCACAAAGCTTCTCACTAAAGAAGGCTAAGGGCCGCCCTTCTTGAGTGAGAACTCCTCCAATGCCAACTCCCGATGCATCACATTCCACCTCAAACACCTTATCAAAGCATGGTAAGGCAAGTACCGGTGCTTGGGTGAGTTTGGACTTGATGGTTTCAAAGGCTTCTTGAGCCTTGGGAGTCCACTTGAACGATGCACCTTTGATAACCTCGGTCATAGGGGCCATAATTGTGCCAAAGTCCCTAATGAACCGCCTATAGAATGAGGCAAGCCAATGGAAACTTCGCACATCATGAATGCTCCTTGGGATGGGCCAAGACCGAATTGCTTCCACCTTACTCTCATCAACCTTGATACCTTCATTTGTAACAATGTAACCAAGGAAGGTCACCTCATGAGTGAAAAAGGTGCACTTCTTGAGGTTACCATAGAGCTTTTCTTTTTCTAGGACCTTCATGACTTGGGTGAGATGTTGAAGGTGCTCTTCTTCATTCTTGCTATACATGAGGATGTCATCAAAATACACCACAACAAATTTGCCAATAAAGGGCCGGAACACTTGGTTCATGAGCCGCATGAAGGTACTTGGAGCATTTGACAAACCGAATGGCATGACTAGCCACTCATACAAGCCTCCTTTGGTCTTGAAGGCCGTCTTCCACTCATCTCCCTCTCTAATGCGGATTTGATAGTAGCCACTTCTCAAGTCCACTTTAGAGAACACACTAGAACCATATAACTCATCAAGCATGTCTTCAAGGCGGGGAATTGGATATCTATACTTGATGGTTATTTTGTTGATCGCCCTACTATCAACACACATGCGCATGCTCCCATCTTTCTTTGGAACAAGGAGGGCCGGAACCGCACAAGGGCTCAAGCTCTCTCTAATCAACCCCTTATCCATAAGTTCATCAACTTGCCTTTGGATTTCCATGGTTTCCTTGGGGTTGGCTCGGTATGCCGGTTTATTTGGGAGGATGGAACCGGGTATGAGGTCTATGTGGTGTTGGATGGTTCTTTGTGGTGGTAAGCCGAGAGGTATTTCCTCGGGAAAGACATGGCTAAAGTGTTCAAGGAGGGAAAGGGCTAGGGGGTGTGATGGAGTGGAGGTTTCGGATTCCTCAAGGGTGGCTAGGATCCACTCCTTGAAGGCCTTGAATTCATGGTGAGAAGCCTTAAGGAGAGGCTCACTCACGGTTAGAAGCATATCCGAACGGTCATGGGTTGGTTGGGGCTTGCTTTTGTGGAGTTGGGAAGGGCTTAATGGGGCAAGGGTGATCTTTTTCCCATCCTTGTGGAAAGTGTAAGTGTTTAAGTAGCCATCATGCATGACTTTCCGGTCAAACAACCATGGTCTTCCCAACAAAAGGTGACATGCATCCATGGGGATGATATCACACCACAACTCATCATGATAGTGCTTGCCAATGGAAAATGAAATCAAGCATCTTGAATTAACTTGCAACCCCTTACCTTGATTTAGCCATTGAATGTTGTAGGGGTGAGGATGAGCCGAAGCTTGAAGGCCAAGCTTCTCCACCATAGTTGAGGATGCCACATTTGCACAACTCCCACCATCAATGATGAGGGAACACACTTTGCTTTGAATGGTGCAACGTGTATGGAAGATGTTAGTTAGTTATGTTGCAAAGCCTCTGACAATTGTTATTGAAAACTTTGAATCAAATTCCTCCTACATCGACCACACATCGGTTTGCACAAAACAAAAAAATTCTCAATAATTATCTCTAAATAATTATCTCTATTTATCAATTGTTAAGCCTAAGATTCAATGGCTACATAATTTTAATTAATGATATTCTAATAGCTAAGAAATGCCTGTTGGAAAAAGTAGGATTGTACATTTGTACGTCGAATCCTATCACTGGAGTTATTGTACGTAATAAGGTTACTGAAGACAATCTTATTTGCTATTTCTTGATGTGAGATCTTTATTATTTTCAAACTTTATTTACGAAAAGAATAATTATAATTAAACATGTGGGCACACACATCTTTGTTATTCATCTGTACATATTGAAAGTCTAAGCATGCCAAATGGGAAAGGACCGGCTGAGCTCCACATCAGGAAGTAGATATGGACACCAGAACCATAATTCTTTGCGTAAATATCGATTGCAAATTTATCTCAACCTTTTTCCAGAACGATGGTTTGAAGTTGCTTTTCAACGAATGACCAAAACAACTTAGACTCGTACAAGTAAACTAATGGGCGAAACAAGTTGATGAGGACCACAAATGCACTTCTGTCCTCCACTCTGATGTGTATAGCATCCACCTCTTCCTTCAACACTAAGGTAACATTTGCAATCAACGCCGACAACACAGAGTGTTCGAAATTGGCTTGTATCTCTGAACAATGACATACATACAGAAAGTACTCATTACTTTGAGAATAATCATAACTGCGGAAACAACGTTGCACAGTTGATGGAAATGAACTACTCCCCTTGCAGACCCGCAGGTTAAGGGTTCAAATCCCTCCACTTGAAAACCCTGCTCTTTAAGTCTTAACCCTCATTTCCCAGTTGTAGCCTGAGGTGACTTTGTGCCGTGGGCCCTTATAGCAGTGGCTTAACTCTCGTAATAGAAAACGTCAAAATTTAGGACTGTTCAAGCTTTAAATTACAGTTTGGTTGATGCAAATGGCGCTTTAACTAAAGGTCCAACGAAAACAATTTGGGTGTGATTTACGAACAAAACTTCATCGTATACAGCCTCCGCTTCCCCTTCAAAAAACGAAGGGTTGAATTCAGGGGTAATGATTTGGCTTGGTTGTGTTATATATTTATATACCTTTCACATTGACAGATCAACATGAGTAAACTTAGGCATAAATACAAGCCACAAACCGGATCAAGAACAGATAAAAACTGTATACAAGCAGCGATTACACAAGGTACTCAAAACAAATTCTCATTTTTGACATACATTGTTTCTCAGTAACTGACAGAAACAAGATAAGAAAGAATATTGAAGCAATCAAACGAATTAATAGTTGGGCAGCAATACCCACTTGATAGAACTTACATGATCACCAACAAATCATTTTCACAAGAACAGAACAAGTCCACCCACTACGCCCACAGCCAAGCTGCTCATAACCACAACCCTAGAGGCAGCTGACTTATCATCTGAGGTTGAAGATGAGGGTGATTTTTTATTCTTGGACGCGTCAGTGGGAGCATCAGCAACCGGGGCGATGTCGGGAGCTGGGGCGGGTGCTGGCATGGGGGGGATATCAGTCCCAAAGATGGCCTCGGGGAGAAGAACCTTGTCAACCTGATAAATACCAACAGGTGCAGTGGAAAACACACTGCTGCTGATCTTAGTGTCACTCCAGCCAGAGGTCATGTGGATAGTGCCTGAGACATCGGTTAAGTTCAAGGTGTAGTCCCCCCCAGCAAATGTAGGAATGCCTCCCACATCGCTCAGGTTCTTGAAGTTGGAGAGGGAGTAGTAGTGGGGCAAGGCATGAAAGAGGCAGAGCTGTCTGAGCTGATCTTGGGTGAGGTTTGACAGGGATGGCAAAGGCTTTTTAAGGGCTGAGAAGGCAGCATCCTTGGGGACAAACAGGGTTAGCCCTTCCTCAGTGTTGTTGGCTTGGTTTTGCAGGGTGTCAATCACCTTCGTGGATTCAAGGTAGTTCAAGAAGGTGTGGAAAGGGCCAGCCACACTCAGTAACGCAGTAAGGTTTACATAGGCCGGGGCAGGCGCTGGGGCGGGCGCTGGGGAGGGGCTTGGGGTTGCTGCTATAGGGCTGCCCTTTTGAGCATTTGCCAATGGGTAACTCAAAATTAGCAAACTAGTTGCAAACAATAGAGTAAAGGTTCTCTCCATTTCGACTAGGAAACAGATCTCACCACTCTGGGTTGAAGAGATTTTTAACGAAGTTATCCAAATTTCCTGCTGTGAAACCAAAATCACATTTGCTTCTTTAGTCCTTTACAGTTTAAAAGTGAGATGGGTTGTCAAGAATCTATATAAAAGGTCACCTTTTACTTTTTAAAAGCAGCATAATGCCACAAATAAAGCATGCAAAGTTTACAGATCTAGAACATTCAACTTAGGAAGGTGGGATGAAATGGATCAATTGAAGCTCCATGCAGAAATTAAGGAATTTAATTTTTATGAAATGACATCCAAATCGGGTGAAGTTTAGCTCACTTGAAGTGCAAGCAGGAAAACCAGAGTATAGAGTAATACCCTGTATGGGGGGGAAAAAAACACTCTGCTAGACACTCAAACAAATTCATATGTGGTCAAACTTTCACGCTAAATTCACTCAGAATGCATATAATCATGGGATCTTAGTAAAAAGTGTAGCAAATTTTCCATTGTCGCTTCACTAACAGATAGTGCAAACTACAGCATTGGAATGGAAATCTAGATCTGGATCAGCTCACTCCCAACCAACCAAGTGAGAAATTTTACCACTCATAAATGCCCATTACTCCAAATTTTAGTTACATTTCATTAAACATTAGCATTACTGTTAGATCAAGAAGAAGATAACACATATAAATCATCAACGGAGAGAAGGAAATAGTGGACTGACCTGACAGAGGAAGGTTTCAGAGAGTGTAAAACAAGGGTCGGTGTGTAAGAATGGAGGAGAAGGGCAAAGTGGGTGTATTTAAAGGATGGGTGGTAAAAGCTGGCAAAAGCTGCTGCTGACGTGGGTATTTGCTAGACCTGACAAAACTGACCCCAGATCCGAAACCTGAACTGAACGACTCAATCCCATATCCGACCCGACATCCGAAATATGCTCACCCGAAAGTGGACCCGAAACCCAAATTGACCCTAACCGAATTATACCCGACCCGAAATTTTCTACAAAGTTGCCTGTTTTGGCATGAAGAGCGTATTTCACCAAAATTGATTGACCCGAAATCGACTAGAATTGAACCATACCCGACCCAAACCGAAACAACCCAAAATGTCACTTAACCTGAACATGACCCGACTTGAACTTGACCTGATCCGTATCCAAACCGAATAACCCATTTGCCACGTCTAGTATTTGCTAAAATAAATTATTAAAAAAAAAAAAAAAAAAGAGGATTTGGTTTGGTGTGAAAATATATGGGATTCTCCTCATACATATGAATTGGCATTAGAGACATAGAGTGTATTGTTGGGAAAAGAGACCTAGAAAGTGCACACGTCCATGTAAGGTGGCATTTCCAAATCAACCTCCCAATTCATTAATTCTTTTAAGTCATCAAATCTCCAACCTTGCACTCCACCCCACAATTACTATTGTCTTGTTTATTTCCTGTCCATTTGTGATGAAAATGTCTTTTTGTTTGTTTAAGTGGATTTTCTCTTGAAAATCTCATGATCTCACCCCAATCACAATATGCATATTTTCATTTTATTATTACAATTAATTTGGGTAACAATACTATTGAGAAGCCCAAAAAACAAAAAAAAAGTGTAAGTGTATTTCTGTTCTAATAGACACAAGTGACTGTGGCTTAAATTGGTTGGAAGTCACCATAAGAACCACCTTAACATAATTAAACTAAATATTATTTTATATTATTTTATTTAGGTTTCACCCAAATATTACCAACCAAAGTACTCTTATTAAAGAATATTTTGTTTTATTGGTCAAGGGGAGTGATACTTGCAGTGCTGATTGGTTTAGTCTTTGGTTGCAAGGACATAAGTAGTTGCATGGAAATTTTTATTCCATTTCTCCTTTCCCAAAAAAATATTTGTTATATACATTTTTTGTTGCAAATATTTGTTTAAGTTGTTTTATCTATTTGAATTAATTTGATATTTAATAAGAAAATTATATGATGAAAGTTGAAGCAAAAATATTAAACTTTTTGCATTTAAAGTATTAGCAAAGAAAAGGAATAAAATCATTACGCAAAAAGCCTATGAGAGCACCATAATGTGCACTTCAATTATCATATAGTAAATTATAGAAATTTATACCCTCATTTAAGTAACCCTAATGGGCATCCATAATCCACTGTATGTGGGATAGAAATATCACAAAATTTGTTATGCATAATCAGAACGTTCAAGTGAATTTCAACATCGTAGTTTTTTTGGAACATTTTGAAAGTTTCAAAAAATAGTCATTTTTAGAAAATGCTTTAATTAATTTTCTTATGAACAAATAAAAAAAATTCTTGAAGCATCTATATAACTATACTTAAAATTGATTGATCATTTCTTAATTAGACACTTTGTAGTCACTCATTAGCTGTGAATATTATTTTCTTTTCTCTTTTCTAAATTATTGATTTTACATATTAATTGAGATGTATTAGCAAGAGTAATTAGATCAAATAAATGTAAGCATTCAACTCATAGGTTTTACTTTTTATTGGGAAAGTTACTAAGTTTTCAATTTTGTGTTTCATCTTTCCTTCTTTTTTTCAAAAAAAAATTAAGTGTTAGTATCTTCTTAAAACCTGTGTAAATTTTATATTCATAATTTTAATATTATAAATATAATCGTAAAATCGTAGATGAATAATATTAGAAATAGCATTTTGGCAAATAATTATTTAAAGTAAAATTATTTTATTATAGTTTCATGAATGTATATTTTTCAAATATTTTAGTTCACCAACTTAATTAAAAAATCAGATTTTCGTTGTAGTCTTAATATTAATTAACAATATATAAAATGGCTATTGACATTCCATTTTTCCTTAACGCTTTAACATGTTTCATGTTTTCATAGAAAGGATATCTAATTAATCATATTTTAATTTTCTTTGAATCAAATTTTTGTAACTGATCGATATTTGTAACTGGGGCTTCTTCATTTAACTTATTATGTATGGATTAATTTTATTATATTAACCTTAATTAATTATAATAACTTTTCTCCTCTTAAGAGGAAGGGTGGTATAGTTATATTCAGAGAGTGATAGGGTAAGATAGTGATGGAATCTAGAAGTTATAATTCACAATTCGTGGACAAAGGTGCATTAATGACTATATTAACTTGGTATGCTACAATTGGTGACTTAAAATTATATTGGACTCTTAGACTATTATTTATCAAAATAGTTAATTTATTTTGACGAATGACAATCTGGATTTTGTCCAATAATATATATATTTATTACATATATACTATCTTGTTACATAGAAATCTGTTATAGTAAAAAACCACACCAATCCATGCGAACTATCGATTTAACACTGGTCTTAAACCAAAGTTAAGTGTATGTCCTTCGAACCATAATAATTTGACTACGTTTACAGTGATATCAACTTATTTTAATTATTTTATGCATTTGATATTAATTCGATAAGGAAATCATAGCGTGAAAATTAAAGAAAAAAATATTAATTTTTGATACATGGAAGGCATTAACAAAGAAGAAGGAATAAAATCATTACTTAAAAAACCCACAAGAGAACCATAATTTGCACTTAAGTGATCAAAACAAACTTTAGAAGTGTACATCCTTATTTGTTAAGCCTTATGGGATTCCATAATCTATTGGATATGAGATAGAAAGACCATAAAATTTATTAGGGATAATTGGAAATTTTACATTAGATTTCAACTCATAGTTTTGAAAATTTTTTAAAAAATTAAAAATTAAGCAGTTCCAAGTAAGGGGTTAATTTTTTCTTTTCCTTATATGTAACAGAAGGAACTTTTTTTTTATCCATAGTAGCATTTTAGACTAAAGTTAAATGTTCTTCAAATTATAATAATATGGTTGTGTTTTCTAAGCTATCAACTTGTTGTTTTAATTGTTTTATATATTAGCGATTAATTTGCCAAGGCAATTATAGAGTGAAAATTAAAACAAAAATATTAATTTTTATACAATTTCAGATATTAGTAAAGAAAAAAGAGTAAAATCATTACTTAAAAGCCCCGTAAAAGAGCCATAATTTGCACTTAACTGACTTAGGCAATTTTTAAAAAATCATCCCTCTACTTACTTAAAGTTAATAACGACTGTTCATTGTCCACTAAATGGGGACATAAAATGGCCATATAATGTTAAGGGAAAATTACCAATAAGTGTTACTTTAATTTTAATATTACTCAAAGTTGTTCTCCTTATACTGAGGTGTTGCTTTTACAGACAAGCTGCACAACGCCATGCGCGCTGTCAGGGATTGTCTCTTGATGATTTACTTTGTTGCCCTTCTGATGCATATCCCTTCATGCCCCTTGATTCAAAAGGATACAAATCAATTAGGTAATTTATTATGCTGGTTTAAGGATGAATAACTCATCCAAGTTTTGTTTAAGCATTGAAACTGCAAGGCAAGGCTTAATTCCAGCCGCTAACCTGTTTTTGTGTGCTTTATTACTCAACCATCCTAAGGGTTTAAGTCTAATATTTTTCATTGGGATTGAAATTCAGGAAGTTAGCTTCGCACCAAATCAAATTTCATCCCATTTGGACTTCATTTACCCATTCAAATTAGCAAATAATCCCAAGGTGTCAAAACTGCCCAGTAGGGTCAGAATGTACCCGGTTTTGTTCTTTTCATTTCTTAAGCTATATTTTGGTATAAGTCTTGTATTTTTACATATTTTGGGTCCCCAAGATGTTAACTAAGTGATCCAAGTGATAAAATTAAGTTAAGTCAAGTGAAAGATGAAGAACCAGGTCAATCTTCCAAACCGTGCAGACTGAGAACCGGTTCAGACCAGCCTGGCCATTTTGATATTTTGATCAGGCAAATGAACTCCAAATTGAGTAATTCCACTTGGACCTGTTAGAGGACTTCTCAAGCTTTCCAACCATGTGTGGCAAGACAAGTTATGACCACGTTTGCTCTGGGAAACGTGACCTGCAATCAGACCCTGCATTCTGCCTGCACAACCCAGTTTACAGCAGCAGCTAGTTTTCCTTCTCAAGTGGGTTTCCTTTGGCTTGGTTGCTTCCAATGCTGAGTGGCACACTTTCCTAGGCTTGGCACACATCCCTAAGCCCTCTCAAGATAGGATGCTGCCTTGAAATGCTCAACCAATGAAGAATAAGAAGCCATCTTTTGGTCTCTTGCATGTCATTGGCTAGCCATAAAGTAACACTTGCTTTTCGGCTATCCAATGGGAATTCAGCAAATCTTCAGCATGTTTTAGCTTTGATTATGAGTAAATAATTGTATAATAAGTATTAGTATTGTTTTACTTCATATTTAGAATGTATTAGATTTGTTTAAATAAGCTTGTACTTAGTTTAGCACAAATAAGATTGTATTAGTGCTTAATACCTTTCCTAGCTAGTAAGGAAAACTAGAGGTGTATGCTAGTGTGTGTGCTTGCTAAGCTCAGGTCTATTTAAAGCATCACACGGCCCCCTTGAATATCATCTTCCAACTTTGAATGAAAATTAGTTTTGAGAGCTTGTAGCTTTCGTGCCTTAGTGCAACCAAATACTAAACTTGCTTATCCTTAACTAGGCCGGTTAAGGTGGTGATCAAGTGTAGTCTTAAACTTGATTAAGTGGTGATATCTGTATCTTAATCATAGTTTAAGGGCCCTAAACTTGAGTTTGGTGGTGTTTCTGTATCCAAACATTGAGTTTAGAACTATCCATCTACCTTGATAATCTTCAAGTATTCAAAGAGAATTAAGGATAGTTTGCTAGCTTAATCTTGAGTTAGTAAATCTTATCTTTGATTCCCTTCCACTTTCTCCCAAACACAAGCCATTTACATATCCATTCCCATGCTTATTCAAGGCTTAGACTACCTCTAATAGTCTAGCTTCCATCACAAACTCCAAAGCAAGCTCAACCGTGCAAAGTAAGAAAACATGGCACCACGAACCAGCAAAGTGGCACGGCCTGCCCGTGCCTAAGAGCACGACCGTGCCACCCTCAAGCCGTGTATAATTCATCATTTTGAGTTGTGTTTTTGAAGTGTTTAGCCTGGGTTCCTTCTATCCTTCGTACATACATCATAATCCCTTGAAGATACATCAAGTTCTCTTTTTATTCTCACTTAGAATCACTTGATTCTAAGTTCCATCCCTCTCTCACGTGTTTGTTGCCTCACAACCAACATATTACGTGCCGTTTTCCTTTGGTTTCCCTTGATAGTATGCTCTCTTGGTTTGTAAGCTTTCACTCTTAATTTGAGTGTTAGCTTGGACCCTCGGGACATACATCATATTGGCAAAGTGGCACGGCCTGCCCGTGCCTAAGAGCACGACCGTGCCACCTCAAGCCGTGTATAATTCATCGTTTTCAGTTGTGTTTTTGAAGTGTTTAGCTTGGGTTCCTTCTATCCTTCGTACATACACCATAATCCCTTGAAGATACATCAAGTTCTCTTTTTATTCTCACTTAGAATCACTTGATTCTAAGTTCCATTCCTCCCTCATGTGTTTGTTGCCTCACAACCAACATATTGCGTGCCATTTTCCTTTGGTTTCCCTTGATACTATGCTCTCTTGGTTTGTAAACTTTCACTCTTAATTTGAGTTTTAGCTTGGACCCTCGGGACATACATCACCTTCACTCGTTAGTGCTCATTCTCTCTTTTACCATGGCTATCACTCTACAATATCTCTCTCATCTCTCTCTTCTTGCAATCAATTAAGGAGATATTTTCTAAAAAATATTAAGAATTTAGAAGTTAGTTAAAAGTAATTTTAAAATTAATCAAATTTTAATACAATGAAAGTTTTTAAAATATTAATATAAAATTTTTTCAATTAAAATCTATATTTACAAAGGTAGTTTGTCAATAATTAACACTATTTTTTATTAAAAAAGAATTAACGGTAAATGACGTCCTTAATAGCAACTTTTAGAAAATTATTTTCAATAACTTAGAATTAATTATGTTTTATAATATAACTAATATTACATATTCAATTAGTGATCTTATAAAAAAATTAAATTAAAATTTTAAATTTGAGGTATACAATTACTCTTCTTATTCTTAATTCTGTGTTTCGATAAGTATTTTTACACTGAAAACTATTATTTCTTTTTCGTTGTACTTAATAGAAAATTCAGGTCTTATATTTTTTTTATTTTAAGTAAAATATTTGAAATCTTATCTCTACTTTTCTTTTCTTGATATAAATAAGCCAAATATTAAGGTTAGCTAACCAAATCATGAACGTCAAATGGACTCACACAGATATATATATATATATATATATATATATATATATATATATATAATATATATATATATATATATATATATATATATATATATATATATATATATATATATATATATCTATATCGTACATAGTGATGTTATCCTATATGTTGTGTAATGTTAACCCGGGTTAGTGAAGGCAAATGTTAGGGTTAGCTAACCAAAGTATGAATGTGAAATGGACTCAGACATATATATATATATATATATATATATATATATATATATATATATATATATATATATATATATATATATATATCTATATAATATATATATATATATATATATATATATATATATATGGCGTATAGTGTTGTTTACATTCACCTGGGTTGAAATGCCACCTATGCTAATTCAGTCCAGTACTATTAGAAAACTGAAAAATTATTTAATATTACAAAGCCAAAAACAACGTTGCAGACAGTACTAGCAACCAAATTATTGCTGTTGTTGTTGTTGTTGTTGTTGTTGTTGTTGTTATTATTATTATTATTATTATTATTATTATGTTTTCGTTGTTGTTGTTATTACTATTATTATTTTGTTGCTGTTGTTCTTGAAATGTGGGTGTTGAATAGTCATAAAGCGATTTTTGAGGCAATATAACCTACCAACATCTTAAACTGTCTCCGAAATTATATGCAATTAACCCAGACCTAAATTTACTATTTCGGCTAATCCGGGTTTCCGAATATGTGTGTGTGTGTGTGTGTGTGTGTGTGTGTGTGTGTGTGTGTGTGTAGATAGATAGTTAGATATATATACAAACACACACACACATACACACACATATATATGTGCATGTATAGTTTCATTATGGTCCATTTAACGTGCATAATTTGATGCGCTAATCTAAACATTTGTCATAAATAGCCCTGGTTTTCATAGTCATCTTGAAGGGATAACATTCCCATACCCCCCCACACACACAGACACATATATAGTTCCGCAGCGGTCCATTTAAGATGCATAATTTGATGCACTAACCCTAATATTTGGAATAGTTAATCGGGGTTTACACAGTTATCTGGAGGGGATAACATTCCCATATGATATATATATATACACACACACACACACACGATGGAGTAAGAGACCAACAATATCAGGACAATCAAAATGAGGTGAAGAAGCTTCTCTATGTCACCATTGTACCAAAACTTACCCATCCTTTATGCATAAGATGTTCATTATGTGGTTTCAAGAGAACCACAATGCTCCGTATACAACCAACCCCTCATAATGCATAGAGAGTAGATCAGAGAAATGAGTAAAATGAATGTGCTATTCTCCTCTTAAGGGTTCTTTCTAATGTATCTTCGTAGTAATATCTCTAAAGTTATCGCGTTCGCTTGATCATAATTTAGATTAATGTCATTATAAATCGTATCATGTATACAGATAAAGGATACCAAGTAGCTTACTAAATAGCGGTACATTTAAGGTGCATAATTTGATGTGCTAACTGTGACATTTGGAATAGTTCACCAGGGTTTACACAGTCATCTGGAGGGGATAACATTCTTGTTCGACACACACACACACACACAAACATATATATATATATATATATATATATATATATATATAATATATATATATATATATATATATATTTATAGCTTCGCAGCAGTCCATTTAAGGTGCATCATTTGATGCGATAACCCTAATATGTGTAATACTTAACCGGACTTTACACAGTCAACTAGAAGGGGATAACATTCCCATACGACATATACATATAGGTTCGTATCGATCCATTTAACGTGCATAATTTGATGCGCTAACCTTAACATTTGGCATAGCTAACCCGAGTTTACATAGTCATCTTGAGGGGATAACAATCCCATATGACCCACGCCCACACATGCACACGCCCAAACGCACACATATATATATAGCTTCGCAGCGGCCCATTTAGGGTGCGTAATTCGATGGAGGAAGGAGTTGGTGAAGAGAGAAAAAGGATAGAGAATTGTGTTGAGTTGTGTTTGGGATGGCTGCTTTAGTTTAAGAGCAGAGGAGTAAATTGCTTTCTACAAAACATTGCCAGCACAAAAGTAAGCCGACAACATGTCTCCCAAAAAGAACACCATCTCAGCATCTTTGAGTAATATTAAGTTTAAAGCAACACTAATTGGTAATTTTCCCTAATATTAATTGTGTACAGCTAAAAGCTTTTAGTTTCAGAAAATTTTCAAAACTCTAAAAATTAGTCATTTCGTGGGAAGACTTTAAATTCTTTTTCTTAGTCAATAATAAAAGGAGATATCTGTCCATCATAGCATTTTAGACCAAAGTTAAATCTTCTTTAAATTATGATGATACAAATTGTGTTTTTGGTGATATCAACTTGGCCACTAAAACAATTTATTTGCTCCTCAAGCACTAAATGACAATAATATTTGTACGTGTTTGTGTGTGTCGAAGTAATAGAACTTACAAGGTAGATCACTAATAGTTTGACTTCATCATTCTAACTTACTTGATTTTATTGTCACTGTAAATATACAACTATAAATCTAAGGCATTGGTTTTTTTTTTTTTTTTAATAAAGATGCCAATAGATATTGTGAAAGCATTCCAATATAGTTTAAAATAGCTAATTTTTGACATAAAGTAGCATCCACTGAAACTTGATCTTAAGTGGCAATTAGTATAATATTCTTTGGATCTAGAGTGAAATCTCGGAGTCAAGATCGGTCGATGAAACCCCCCAAAAAAAAAAAAAGAGAGAGAGAGAGACTTGAGAGATTGGTCAACGATTCATGTTCCGCCCAAAAAAAAGGAAAATGATTTTAATTAATTAATGAATTTATTCAATATGAGGAGTAAATTAAAAAACAAGCAGCATCCTTAATTTTTGGGTGGGAAATTGGGATGTTTGAGTGGAATTCACTAAATTATTTGTCCACACGGCCCTGGGGCGCCGATTTAGTGTTGGGTTGGAGTGTCGACAAAATGACACCAAACACCATTGCGCCACATTCAATTATTCCTGTCAATTGGAAGAAACGCAACTACACTAATGATTATTGAATCTTTTAAATTTAAGAAGGTCAAGCTAAGCCCACCACTCTGCTGAGCCACTGCTACAGTTACTACAGAGCAAATGATACAAATATTCAACTTATTGACATTTAGGTAATGTTTAGTTAGAAGAAAATCATTTTCTGTGGAAAATGGTTTTTCAAGGAAAATGATTTTCATGTCATATTTTCAGTTGTTTGGTACAAGATAAATTATTTCCATGAAAAAAAAATATCAACTAAATTATTTAAATGGCGAAAATATTGACTGAATGGTCGTGGTAGAGATAAATGTTGAACAAATGAAAGAATTTTGAACTTAAAATTCATATTTGAGTTTTTTCTAATACTTCTTATCAGATAATCAAATTTCGATCTAAACTGTTGAAATTATTTTAGTGACAAAAAACATCAACTAAATTGTTTAAGTGGTGAAAAATATCGATTGAATTGTTATGGTGGAGAAAAATATTGACCAAATGAAGGAATATCATGCTCAAAATCTTGATTTGAGCAAATTTTAATCTTTTCTATCTGATGATCAGGTTTCGATCTAAACTATTAAAATTGTTCTAATGGTAAAAAATATTAATTGCACTGTTTAAGGGGCAAAAAATATTAATTAATTGTTGTTGTGGAAAAAATATTCACCAAATGAAATAATATCAAGCTCAAAATCTGAATTTAAGCCTATTTTAATATTTTCTATTTGATAATTATTTTTCGATCCAAATGATTGAAATTGTTTTAGCGTCAAGTCGACTGAATTGTTTTAGTGGCAAAAAATATCGATTAAGTTGTCGTGGTGGAGATAAATGTTGATTACATGAAAGAAATTTTAGTTGAAAATTTAGATTTGACTTTATTTTAATCTTTCCCATCGGATGGTCAAGTTTCGATCCAAACTGTTGAAATCGAATTTTGTACCTAAATTTCAGCTGACAATATCATTAAAGAGTTGAATGAGGAAAATCAACTTCCCATCTTCTTGAAAAGGAAATCATTTTCCTGTATTGGGGGGAAAATCAATTTTCATCCTTTATTGTCCCAAACGTTGGAAAATTGAAAAACTATTTTCTGGGAAAATCATATCCCCCCAACCAAACACTACATTTAGGTACTACAAATTTTCATGGCCTTAATCGTTTGGCTAATTTTTTTTAGCACCTTAACCTTAACATCTACAAATAACCATCTTATTCTTGTGACATTATTTTCCACCTTTTTTTTTAATAACAAAATACCTAACCCTCCTCCTCTTCCGCCATCACCGTAATCACTGGTGAAACGCTTGGGGATCAGAAACCCTGTTACTGAGGTTGCTGGCCGTCAGCGTGGCCGTCAGTGAGTCCATTGCTGGTGAGCCTAAAAAACACATTTCCTCCACTCCACCAATCTCGTTTCTCTCTCCTCCTTCTCTCCATTCTTATTCTTCTTGTTCAATACCACCACCGACCGGCTTGCCAACATTCGATGATCCCAGTGAAGGGTTTATGGTCACCAGATATGCTCTGCCAATGGTGTGATGGTTAGTGGATGAATTGTGGGTGAGTTTTTTATAAATTAAAAAGAGAGAGAGAGAGAGCCAAAAAATTATGTCGAAGGGAAAATGGTCACCCTAGGACTAAACTATGCATAAATGTAAGGTCAACTTAGATCAAGAGACTTAAATATCAATATATCTTATTATACAAGATTTCTTTTGAATAGAACTCGTAATCAAAGATATATGTCCCAAATTGGATTGCCAACCACATGTGTCTCCAAAAGCGTAGAAAGGATTGTGTCAAAAATCTCTGAGCTTGAAACAATACTTTTTTTCTCCAACTCATTGGTAAATGCTATATTAAGGAGGATAGATAGTGGGTTAACGTCATTTGGAATAAATATCTTCATAATTAATTTTTTGAATCAAAATCTTACCTTTATGCTTTTTAGGAATCCCTCTGAATACTTAGAGAAAGAGATTTGAATCACTTTGTGTTTTGCTTGCGATTTTCTTCAGCAACTGGTGCTCTATCTATATAGCCCTCAATACAAGAAGACCAACAGAGAGGATCGATTAGCCATTGTGATAAATTAATGTTGCATTGGCTCGTGATGTTCAACTGTTAGGTGATTGTTAAGGTTCCTAACCTATTACATCTTAAACGATGTGTTTCCAAAAGCATGACAATAAATCTTCTTCTTGTGTAGCTAGTTTGTCATGCTAATTTGGGCTTGGTTCTCGTTGCATTAAATACTTAGCCATCTAATACCATTTTGACAAATGCAAATTTGATATCTTAACCTTGACAATGACTTCTTCATTGAGCTAGATTAGGCCACTTTTTAGTCTCTGATTTCATCAATTATACTTCTCGGCATATTTGAATCTTGAAATAAAGCATCTTTGGTTTGAATCCCTTTCCTTGTTATATGCAACTCAATTTCAATTACCATTTTCTGGGAAAATCATTTTTCCCTTAACCCAACACTACCTTAGATAAAGAGATTTGAATCACTTTGTGCATTGCTAGTGATTTTCTTCAGCAGTTGGTGCTCAATCTATAAAGCCCTAAACACAAGAAGACCAGCAGAGAGGATCAATTAGCCATTGGGATAAATTAATGTTGTATTGGCTCGTGATGTTCAACTGTTAGGTGATTGTTAAGGTTTCTAACCTACTCCATCTTGCACGATGTGTTTCCAAAAGCATGACGATAGATCTTCTTCTTGTCCAGCTAGTTTGTCATGCTAACTTGGGCTTGATTCACTTAGCATTAAATACTTAGCCACCTAATACCGTTTTAATAGATGCAAATTTCATACACTACAAAAAATAATGCATCCTCCCACATTTATATCACCATACCTAATTAAACTGTTGGGAGAAAAATAATAAGATTTGGTAGTTTTCTTGATTCCACATTTAACAAGTGTGAAAAAATTATGAACCTATTCCTATACTTCTTAAGTGTGGGGAATTAAAAAGAGCTTTTATAATTACTTTTTATCATATTAATGAGGTAATTTGTGCTAAATATTTCAACATTTATATCTAAATGTATTAGTCAAATGGAATAAAACAAACAATCAAAAAATACACAAATATCTAGCAAAATAAAATGACCCTATGAAATATTAAGCAGGTACCAGCTTTAATTTGCCCACCTACCCCTCCCCCCAAACCAAAAAGCTTAGCGAATATCAATCCCTTGAAATTCACTCAATCCTCTTTTCGTTCTTCATCTTGCGGGTAGCTTAGTGAATTCAATATGTGCTACAAAACCATCCCCAGCAATCAAACTCCTTAATTCCTTCATCTAGGTAGCAAATTCTAGGCAGCAAATTCTTCCCCAAAAGTCCCGAATTCTGGGTAGTTCATTCTTCATCTGGGTAGCACAAGTGAATTCTAGGCAGTTTGTTGTTCATCTAGGTTGCACAAGTGAACTCTTGAATTCGTTCTTTATCTGGGTAGCGAATTATAGGCAACAAAAACTTCCCCACACTTACATAATGAATTCTGGGCAATGAATAGGAGCATCAAATCAAACAACGAGGGCGAAATTAGGGCAGCGAGTTGAAGAAATTAAGGGTTATGTGAATTTGTGTTTTACTCTGAAGTTAGGCAGTGATTCACATACGTCGTCTTCATAAGATAAGCCTCAACTGTCAATCTGAATTTACTTAAAGTATGGGAAATTGGAATAATTCCCTATGTGTTTGTTTTCTGGAAGGCTTTGAATGTGTGAAGTATGATTGTGAATTTGGAGTTTTTTGATGGTGCTTGGAACTTTCGCTGGTCCATCAGAAGAATTTGCTTGAGTTCTTCGTTCAGAGATCTAATCTTAGGGTAGATTGTGTTTCATCATTTTATTTTTCTTATTTTTTCCCCTTCCCTTTTTTCGTTTTTTCATGATTTAATTTCCAGAGTCCCTCATGGTTTAGGGCATTCTGAAGGATTTTAGTGATTAAGAGGTTTTGATCATTTTGTTTAAATTTGTTTGATTTTGTTTGTGTATTGAGCAATGAGCAAGTATTGTTCATGAAATTGGCCCCATTTGAAGTTTAAACTCGTATGACAATAGCTCTGGTTACTTATTTTTTCACAATAAATTCGAGAACAAAATAATATTGTAACCTTAGAACCACTCTCCCCCATTTCTTCCCAACCTCTCTGCTGTTTTTATCTTAGCCTTATTCTCTTTCTAGGTGTGTTACGATGTTACCTAAATACATGGCTCTTTGAATTAAATTTGATGTGAATTACATTATAACCTTGGAAGCCTAATTTACTTGGTCTTTAGTGTATTTGAAGAATATTAACCTCTGTAAGTCAAGACTAAATGTTTTCCAATCTCATTTATATATTATATTTTGATTGATGATAATTTATTTACTTTGTGTTTCAGTTTGTGTCTCTCTATTTTGAGTGTTTTTTAGGGATATAAAATGCCATGTGAACAAAGTGTGATTTGCATAGTATATTGAGTTTTTTGCATATTCAATAAAGCAAGTTCCTTGTATTTTCGTGGATAAACCTAATGTTTGTATTTAATTAAGTAGCGGAAGTTTTACTCTCATTCAAACTCTTGATGGAATGGATACAACTTGGACTAATGTACCTATTCGTAGGAAAGTTTATAAGGATGGTGTTGAGTTCTTAGTCAAAGAGTAGTTCAAGGAACAATAAAATGTCCTTCCATAAAATTTGTAATGAGAAAAGATGGACATGTGATGCCGTTCATAGTCATATCTTGAAATATGGATTTTGGCATGGCTATACTATTTGGGTTTTTCATGGTGAAAAGCGAACAAAGTCTAATGCTTGGAGTGGTTCTCTTTTTGAATGGGTATGTGGTTCTTTATTGATTCTGGCATGGCTGTAGTATTTGGATGGTGCTCTGTTTACATTACTTATTCCCAGTTTATATTGTTTGAGTTCTTTGTTTAGAGATCTAATTTGAGGGTAGATTGTGTTTCACCATTGTCTTTTTCTTATTTTTTCCCCTTCCTTTTTTCATTTTTTCGTGATTTAATATCTAGAATCCCTCATGGTTTAGGGCATTGTACAGGATTTTAGTGATTAAGAGGTTTTGATCATTTTGTTTGATTTTGTTTGTTGTATTGAGCACTAAGAAAGTATATGAAATTGGCCCCATTTGAAGTTTAAACTCGTATGATAATAGCTCTGGTCACTTATTTTTCCATGCTAAATTCAAGAAATTCAGGTTTGCATTGCTATTTTGTCCACCAAGTAGGTCTCTGGGCTTGGTTGCGATGGTTCATTTGATATTGGTGTTGTAGATAATCGTGAGAAAGGGGTCTAGCTTGCTAGCTATATGAGTTTAGTGATTGAGTAATTTATTGAGTTGGGGATGGGGGGTGTTGGACTAGTATGTTCCACTTAGTTTGAAGAAGATGTTATCCAATACTATTACCTAGTTGAGATTTGGTTTTTAGTAGATGATTTATAAAGAAATTAGGATTACTGAGGAGTTATTTTATTGAAGTAGAGATGAATTATTGGATTGAGGTTTGGTTTTGATGAAGCCATTTTTGGAAGCCCTCTGGTTAATATAAACTTTTGTTCCTTTTACAGCTAGTACTAACAAACACCAAACCTGTTTCTCTTTCTCCAAATAACCTTTTGAATTCTAGATCTAAGAATCAATTTGAAAATTGCTATTATCAAGAAAAAATGAAGAATCTAAGGGCGCATGTCAAAACTAGATTGTAGTTGGGTTTGACTTAACTATATAACCTTTTCTTCCTAATTTGTGTCGTTTAAGGACAAAAGGTGTGGATTAATATGTGTTGTTCATGCCAATCAGAAGTGGTTTCAGATCAATTTTGTATTCCAGCTTAGATCTATTTGCACGAGTAACAAGCTTAGTGAACACGTGTTGTAGCTAGATTGAGTTATGCATTCATAGACTAAAGACCATACTAATGCATGTACGAGCCATTGATGTGGTAACTTTTGTTCAAAAGAACCATTTGCATTGAAGATTGCACATAGACCATAGTTAGCAGAGACACTCAATTCCCTCGTGATCTTCTTTCCTCATTGTGGATGATCCATGTAATTGCTTATGTTTTACTCATGTATAGATGACATTGATTATGGCTGAAGATGCCAAGAGGGAACATACATGATGTTTTTTGTATGGCTTTAATACACATGCTTTGTTATATATCTTTGATATAAGTTTGACATGCTTTGATAAATGCTAAGCTGCAAATAGTTTGTGATCTAAGTAACTTTATTAGAGGTGCAAGTATTTTGGGATTCCCTTTATTGTCTCCAAATTGATCAACTCCCCCCCCTTTCCTAGAATCTTTAAAATGGCCTTATATCTGGTTTTTAGCATAGTAAGCCTGATGCTGAAAGTATTTATGCTGAAGATCACTTTTGCAGTACCTTATCCATGGAACTGAACTGAGTTCATTATATTATAGTGCAGTCATTGTTCTAGTCATCTTTAGCTCACTATTATATGACAGATCATCATGTGATCTTAGCTTAAAAATCATGCCTGTAGCATCCACAGCTTCACTGTGTTGACTGTCACATCTGCTACTGAGTGATTTTATAGCTAGGCTTCACAAATAGTCTGTTTTAATCATGTTTATCACCTATATTCTCATACACTCAAAAGATCTGGAGATCTGCAAGCCGATGTTTAGAAGAGATAATTTGCTACTGAAGGTTTCGGCACTATTTTCTTGCCTTTTGAAGTGAAAAGAGATACAAATTAAGATGGGTAATTTGAAAACTTGTATCCTGTAATACTAGTCTTTAAAAACTTTGCCAATCAAAAAATAATTGGCTCCCATTTGAGCAAAAAATTATAACAATAATTTGCATGCACAGCTTATCTTTCTAACTGGATTCCGGTGTGCTTTGGAGTAAACTTATGCTATTTAGCAATAGCAATGAAGGATGGACGTTCCCCCATGTTGAATTGCATGCCAATGAATTGAAAAGAGTAGAGTTGACATTTTAGTTTCTTCTTTTCTAAATCACTTAGTCAAAAATATGTTGACTGATTTTGCTATATTATTTCTGCATCAAATAATGAAAAAAATTACATCTACAACCTGCAAAATGATTTTTGGGACTTGTTAAGATTGAAAATAATTTAAAAGTCCATAAGCATTTGAACAAATAGGTATATAGGTTGTAAAATGCCAAAAATGCCCCTTTTATTTTTATTTTTATTTTTATTTTCTAGTAGTAGTGGTGGTAACAATAATACTGTTGTCGCTACTACTATTCTGGTTGAGGAAAAATAAAATGCAAAATGCCTGTTAATCTATTTGTTCAAATGTTGATAAATCACTAAATAATTTCAAATAATGAAAAAAAAACTATTTTGGTTATTTTAGGACCTGAGTTTAAGTCTCATCTACATCAATCTTTGTGTGTCATTTGCATCACCAAAAAAAAAAAGGATTATGCATGTGATGTTATAATGTATGTGAAGCTGACAATTTTAGATCTCGAGGTAACACTTTTGTTTGCGTTGTAACTTATAAATTTAAGAAGATTTAGCCCAAAAAATTATAAATATAGTAATATGTTCTTAGGTATTTCATTTTATTTTTTAATCTTCAATTTTCTATTTGATTGGTAAGATAGAGTTTTTCCATTGCAAATTTTCTTTATTTACATGTTTATTTGAGCACACATATTGGAAGGTTTTTTTTGGTGGCACACACAGTTATTGACCTACAAACACAAGTTTGGGAATATTTGGATTCTGACTTAGAGTAATTGCATTGCCATAAGAAGGTACATCTTGAAATCTTTTGTATGTTACACATGTTGAACGTTTAAAATTTACTTATTCACTTACTTGGTAAGTACCTTTCAACTCCCCTCCCCTAAGAATACAAAAGTTATCTTCACTTTCCTTGGCTTTTCATTCATTTAAAAAGAATTTCCTTTGCTTTATTATGCGTAAAACTTATTATGAAATTTTCCTTTATTTCAATTTACTCAGTTATTTTTATGCCTTGAACAATGTCTAAATGGATGCATATTGTTAAGTTGAAGAACTATTTTTATCTTTGACTTGTTAATATGATTGAATTTGTAGATAGTGGTTTAAATTGGCTTTGTTCTTATGACGTAATATGCTCTAAGCACATGATTTTGATGTGTTGGTGTAACCCTTGTGATTCTTTCCCCCTCTTCCATTAATGATTGCCAATGCTTAGTTATAATGCTTATATTAACTTATGTAATGACCTTGTAGGTGGGTTGCTAGAAATTATAATGGATAAAAGTTGGATTCATATACATAGAACTTCTCTTGAATATCGGAATGGGGTTGAGTTATTTTCGGAATTTGCTTTTTGCAATGCTGGGGGTAGTAAACTAATGGTATGCCCTTGTAATAAATGCAAAGTTGGGCACAATCATTGCTTCACCAAAGAAGAAGGGGCACACCATCTCATGTTTAATAGTTTTTGGTCATAATATAAAGAGTGGGTGCATCATAGGGAGGAAATTTCTGAACCTTCTTCATTTTTTTGTGACAAAAGCCACAATACTACTAATACCCAATCAGAAAGTGGTTTTGGTAACATTAATACTATGAGAATACTTAATGATATTTTTGGGATGTGTAAAAATCGTGGGAATGACATGTTTCATCAAGAGGGTGATATGGATGAAGAAGACAATGGTGAGCTAGGGAATGAGGGGCATGATGGTGGTACTCCTATGATAGACAAAGATGATGGATATGAAAGGCTACTAGAATAAGTTGAACACGAGCTATATCAGGGTTCAAAATTTTCAAAACTCTCTTTTCTATTGCACTTACTCTACTTGAAATGCATGTATGGTTGGTCTATTAAATCATTTAATATGCCGCTCCAGCTTTTGAGTTCTGCTTTTCCCCATGTAGACCCCATTCCTTCATCATGGAGTAATTGCAAGCAATTACTTAAGGACTTAGGCCTTGAATATGATAAAATACATGCCTGTCCTAATGATTGCATATTGTATTGGAGTGAAAAAGGACGGCAAGGACCATGCGACAAGTGTGGTTCTTCATGATGGAAGAATAGTGAAAAGAAATTGCCAGCTAAGACATTATGCTATTTTCCTCTCATTCCTAGACTGCTTAGGTTTTGCAAATCATTGAAGACAGTTGAAGATATGATTTGGTATGATAAGTATCGTACAAAGAATGGAATTTTGAGGCATCCTACAGATGTAAAGACATGGAAGGAATTTAATAAACAATATCCTAATTTTCCATTTGATCCTTAAAATATAAGGCTTGGCCTAGCCAGTAATGGATTTAATTCCTTTCGTGTTATGAATAGCATGCATAGTACTTGGCCAGTCTTACTAATTCCATATAATTTGCCTCCTTGGCTATGCATGAAACAATCCTCAATTATACTATCCGCGATTATTCCCAGTGAAAAAGCCTTGGGTATGTATATCAATGTATATCTTCAACCACTGATTAAAGAGTGTGCAGTTATGGCACGGTGTAGATGCATATGATGCATACACAAACACAAGATTTATATTACGGGGTGCTCTTCACTCTACTATAAATGACTTTCCTGCATATGGTAGTCTATCTTAGTGGAGTATGAAGGGTAGTTTTGCATGTCCATCTTGTGGGAAACCAACTCAATCACTTTGGCTGGAAAATAAACATAAGTTTTGCTATATGGGTCATCGGAGAAGGTTGGCAGAAGACCATCCTTTTTGATATGATAAGGATGGATTTGATGGAAATATGGAGTTTGGTAACACTCCAACTTCATTAACAGGGAGTCAGGTACTTACAAAATTAGAAGAAACTATGTTTACATATGGGAAAAGCCAAGCCAATATAGATGTTAATGAGAGGGATGAAGAGAAAATATGGAAGAAGTGAAGCATTTTCTTTGATCTTCAATATTGGTTGTTTAACCATCTTCGTCATAATTTGGATGTAATGCATATCAAAAAGAATGTTTGTGATAATTTGTTAGGAACTTTATTGAATTTAGAAGGGAAGAGCAATGATAACTTGAAGGCCCACCAAGATCTTAAACAAATGAAGATAAGGCCCGAGCTCCACCCAGTTTT
This sequence comes from Carnegiea gigantea, assembly GCA_029747015.1. NCBI lineage: Eukaryota > Viridiplantae > Streptophyta > Magnoliopsida > Caryophyllales > Cactaceae > Carnegiea > Carnegiea gigantea. The sequence goes on along the minus strand of JAKOGI010000520.1, from coordinate 335,771 downwards.
GTTACCAAATGGCAAATATCATTTACCCGTACCTCCTTATAATTTGTCTGTTGATGAGAAAACCTCCTTGCTAAAAGTCTTAAAGCACATGAAGATGCCAGATGGATACACAAGCAATATCTCTCGATGTGTCAATTTGAACGAGCGCAAGTTATTTAATTTGAAGAGCCATGATTGTCATATTCTAATGCAAGGTTTACTTCTAATTGTATTGCAAGCAGTTAAGGATGATAATCTTGTAGATTTGGTGCGTGAGTTGTCTGATTTTTTTAAGGGATTATGTGTGAAAGAGCTGAATATTGATAAATTAGATGAGTTACAAAGCAATATGGTTTTCATGTTATGTCGTATGGAGAAAATGTTCCCACTTGGTTTTTTCACCATTATGGTGCATCTGATTATTCACTTAATGGAGAAAGCAAAGCTTGGAGGGCCTGTATTTTATAGATCGATGTGCCCTATTAAGCGGTAAGACCTTAAATTTTATGGGTTTTTATTTATCGTTTTTCCCCTAGAAATCATATATTAGCGGCAAATTGTAGGTACTTGGCACGGTTAAAAGGATATGTCTGTAATCGAGCACAACCAGAGGGATCAATGGCAGAAGGATACATTGCAGAAGAGTGCATAATGTTTTGGTCAAGATACTTTGAAGGGGTAGAAACTATATTCAATCATCCACAGAGGAACGATGACTCTATTCCTAATGAAGAAATGTATATACTTGACACTAGTGGACAACCTAAAGGTTAGGTTGTAATGGTGGAAATGGATGAGTTGAGCCTTAAGCAAGCCCATTGATATGTGCTACTATGTGTTCACAAGATGGACTTTTATCATAGGAAAGTAAAATTAGCTTTACCGTCTTTCGTGGTAAATATGTGAAGTTTACTAATATTCGTTTAATTTGATAAAATTCATGACATGTAGATCTTTCTTAGAGAAACGCCTTGCATTTTGTTCGTAAGAGCTTAGTGATAAGCTTAAGCAAAAATGGTTACTTGAGGACTTTTTGAGTTGGTTGCAACAAATGGTAACTTCAAAACTTTATGATGAGTACTTTAGAAGTGCAACTATATCAATTACTATTGTGAGTGCTCAATTGTTTAGGTTACTGATAGTGATGATAATAACCCAGAGTCAAAAGTGTTAAAAGTTGTGGCTCAGGGTCCAAAGTCCATAGTCGAAGGAATGACGGTTTTCAATATCAATGGGTATAGATTCCACACTCAAGCCCGAGATGAGATAAAGAAAACCCAAAACTATGGGGTTATAGAAGAAGCTGATGGAAAACCTTACTATGGAAAGATCACTGGCATCATTGAGTTGGACTACTTTTCTTAACGTAAGGTAGTTCTATTTTGATGTGATTGGGTGGATGTAAACTCAAGTCGGGGAAGAAAAGTGGACAAAAGGGATTTATTCTCTTTAATTTCTCACATAAGATACATAAAGGAAATACCTTGAAGAATGATTCATATATTCTTTCATCGCAACCAATCAGGTATTTTACATTGAAGATAAAAAAGACAAAGGCTGGGCTCATGTTGTGAGAGTAAAGCCAAGAGATGGTTACCAATTAGGGGCAACCATGGTAGATGAGGATGAATTGTATCCTCAATGCATGCCTCCTAATATATCAAAAGAGGATGCATTTAGAGATCCAATAAATTAGGATACTGTTAATCGTGAGGAATAGGAACAACTTTAGTTTTTTCATTATCATGTGCTGGCATTTACAGATCTTTGTATTTTGTTCTTATTTTGAAAGTAGCTATCATATTACTTCTAATGGGCATAATAGTTCAAGCTTGCAAGGATTCACACCCTTTAGTCATACAAACCTCATAGACCAAGCTTGTGCACAAATGTTTATGCTTCATATTATCATGTTTTGATTTAAATTTATGCTATTTTCAAGCTTTGATTAAGAACCTCACAGGATAAGTAAGTAAAAGGAAGGAATGTCAGTATATAGGTGCATGTGATTATTTTGCTTATGTAGTTTCCCTTAGTAGATAATGTTTGATTTTTGTAATATAGCTTGTATTTTACTTTTAACCATTTTTTCCCTTGAATTACGTCATAAACTAACACGAGTTTTCCTTATAAGTTTTGAAGCATCATAATCATGTTCGGATCCAGGATTATCTTAGAAGAGTATCTTAAGTCTATTCAACATAAAGATGCAGCAGGTGAAGATGTATCTCTGGATGATATTGACATGATTCTTGATTTGGAAGAAGAAGAAGTTAAACATGTTGGAGAGAATATTTTCGAATCAAGAGTTTCGATTAATATGAGTCCCTCTCTTATCAACATACTTCATGATTTTAAAGATGACAAAGAGGTGTTAATCATTGGTAAATGAATCTTTAATACACATATAGTCATTTTACTTATACAATGATTTAAGTTGCTGCAATTTATTTACTAATATGATGATCATATTCTTTTTTATATAGATGAACATGGCAATGCTAGAAAGTTTAGAGGGAGAATAAATGTGAACTTGGCATATAAATTGGTTTCTTCAGAGAGGATTATGGTACCTTTAAACAACCTGTTGCAACCAATAAAGAAAGTAGGGAGTTTATTTAATAGATTCCTTACTGATGTTGCTAAGAGACCTAGCCTATATCCTCTTAACTATAAGGATTGGCGCTTAGTGCCACAATATTTTAGAGGTTGGATCATAATGTTTATTGGGGTAAGCAGTTGTTTATGTCCAAGTTAGTTAATACATGTTATCTAAATATAACTACTTAAAATACTTACTTGAACTTTTTTTGTGATAGGGGAAGTTTTTGTTGCCAGGTGGGTATAAGTCAATCAGAAAATTCTGAAGTCAGTTGGGGAGAGAGTTCGAGGTTTCAAGTATTCCTGAAGATGTAAATATGTTAAATAAGATACCACAAAAAAGGCATTATATAATTTGGAAAAGAGTAAGTGCCATCTACTACAGGTGACCAGATGTTGGTTAGTTTGGTCGATTATTTCTTTCCGGAGAAGTTTCAGGTAAGTTTAAAAACTGTCATTTTCATCGTGTCTAGGTGTCATATGTTTAGAGATGCTTTAGTGAAGCTATATGGTTTGTGGTATTCTTTATAGAAGTCACGAGCTTATTCTCATTTGCATTTAAGGACTGTGTTTGTGGTATAACACATATTCCGGTCGTGCGTTGGGTGCTTTGTTAATTGCCTTGCTGACTGTTTGGCTTCTCCAGCTTTATAACAATATCTCTTATAACAACATAACTCTTTTTGTTATGCAGAAATGGTCTACTAATAGAAAAAGAGCAAGAGGAAAGCAACTGCATGCACATATAAGTGGCTCACAAGTTTTGCAGACACAAGGGATAATTTTGTAAGTCATGTAGGCTTACTTTGTCTATATTAAGTACGGTGGGGATGTCATAAGGTATAAAGTTTGTGGGAAGTCTAGACTCTCCATGGCCATGTGGGCTAACCTTCTGAATAGTCTAGACTCTGCATGACCATGTGGGCTAAGCTCTCATAACTGTCACATTTATTTGCTTTAGAAGGTTGCAGTTCGCTACTTGAAGTTTTTATGTTAATAATTCTCTAAGATCCAAAATTTTCGTTGTTGGTCAGTTTCTTGCCTGTGAGTTTGATGATGGAGGCTTGTCTCTTTTGGAATATTTTTCCTTTTTCAGTGGGGGTGTCATTAATGCAATGATTTAAGTGTATTTTCTCTACAATTGCATTATAAGACAGTTTATTACAGAATTAGTTTCCTTTATATTATTGGTACTCTGGCCATGTGGGCTATGGAGTTATGATCTTTAGCATGTAGCCGTCGAGCTTGGTGGATATATTCATTATATTTCTATTATTACAGGTACTTATTGTAAGGCTATAAGCTAACTTATGCTCAATTTTTAGAGAAAACTCTGTCCTTCTATTTCTAAAATTCTAGAAATCACTAACATCACTAGCCTTGGGGTTAGGGTGTTACACTGTATATAAACTATTGGTCAGTTTCTTGCTTCTAAGTTTCATGATGGCGGCTTGCTTCTTGGTAAATGCATATGAAGCATGTGGGGTTATTTTTTATCAAATAAAAAAGTGTAATTGGTTTGTTTACATAGTTTAAGGATGTGTTTGCAATCGATAATGACTGTGGGGCTGTTTAAATAATCTAGTGTTTGTTTCCTCAACCTGCTACTTTGGTAGCTTGTTAGAATGCTCTTTTAAAGCTTCCATTGGCTGTTAATTCAATCATGGTAGGGTTTCGGTTTGCGTTCAACAAAAAACAAAACATTGGCCTTACCTTTGTCTCTTTGACAGCTGTTGCTCTAATTGGTCAATTGTTGCTGACATAAAGCTGGTTAAAATAGTAAGGAGGTCACGAGTTTTTCCCCCTTTCTATGAACTAACTTAAAGTTGAAGGGAAGTTAATTGTTGTTTCTAAGAGATATATCTTGTAATAAGACAAGCAGAAAGAACTCATGTCTCATGTTCTGTGCTGGCATGATTGTTGGGAGTATGTGCCTTACACTTTAATATCCCATTTCATGTGTATTGATTGGTTTCTAGTGTTACAGTTTCCATTCAACAAAAAGGCCTTAACCTTTTGTATTAGCATCAGCTAAACTGTTGTTATCTACTGAGGTATAATGCTAGGATAATCATGTTGCCTGGTGGTACTGTGATACATGCTTCTCAGTCCAGCAACTTGCTTGTGCTAAGAAAGTGGTCTTAGTGCTTGTGCTATGTTGGTATATTAATATCATAAACCATTTGTGAGTAATAATTTGAGTAACCTATTAACTAATAATCATATTGAGTGCATTGTAAATATCTGATATGACCAATGATAAGAAAAACCATTGATCTCTGTATCAGGCATTCACGTTGTCATATCTGTGATGATGAATCTGGGTTGCAAGATCATTTTAGCAAGAAATAATAGGGAGCTAAGCCGCACAAATGAATCTTTGTTTGCCCTTGATAAATCCTCCATACACTCTCATAGCAAGTTGATTGCTATTTCTGTCCTACTTGGTAACACTTTAGCAATGTGCATAGAGTGAATAGGACAATATATAGATTGTGTTTATGGATGCTTAGTCTGTTCATGAGGTTATGCAACTTGACCCTTTCCCTATCTATTTTTAGAGCAAATGCTTTGCTGTTGGTTGTGATGTGGAAAGAGGGTCATTCATTACCAAAATGACAAGCTTGCCCTATTCGACTCCTGTTGTTGTCTATGCTTGTTTTTATTTCAACAAGTATTCTGAATGGACATTTGTGCATCTCATGAGTTGTAGTGCTTAGGTGAATTAGGTTTTGAACTTGCCTGCCATGTGAAGGACAATACTTCTGTTGAATTTCCCTTCTTTATGCATGTTTGAACTTCTATATCTATATTTTATGCTATGTAGGATCTCATTATTCAGCTCACAATGTGGGTTTGAATTTGACACATGTCGTGGATTAGGCTTGGACTATTTTATCTTGATAAATACATATAGATATTCTAACAGAAATCGACATAAGTTAGATTGTTGACGAATGACTATTAATGAGCCAGAGTCATGCATTCAGCAAAGGAGCTGCAAACTAGGGAAGTCGTAGATTTACATGTCCTTTCACTACAATTAAATTATTGAGAGCCTGTTTGTGCTCGATCTCATTTTATAAGGATTTAAGTGTATTTACTCTACGATGACAGTGTAAGACAATTTGTTCAAGAATCAGTTTGCTTTATATTGTTGGTACTCCGGCCGTGTGGGCTTTTGTGATCTCCGGTGCGTAGCTGTCAGGCCTTGTGGACATGTTCATTATGTTTCTACTATTACAGGTACTTATTATAAGGCTATAAGCCTAAGTTATGATCAATTTTTTAGAAAAACTTTGTTCGTTTATTTGCAAAATTCTAGAAATCACTAACATCACTAGCCCTAGTGTTAGGGTGTTACACTGTATACACTTTGCTATGTATAGAATTCTTTGGTTATGCCTATACAACAATTTATAGGAGAAGGAGCATCAAAGAGAACCTTGTCCCTTGGAATGGTTTATGAAGACTCATCAGGATAAAAAAGGATCTTACTATGAACTACTGACTAAGAAATTTGTGGTATATGCATTTATACACTTATTGTAATTTGCATAGAGTATATCAGTCTTTAATACATACGTGAAAAACATATGATAAATGTTAGCATATATGGCCAATAATTTATATAGGATATTGCTGTTGATATTGTCAAATGAAAGACGAGTGCCTCAGAAGTGGTATTCTCTAAAGCCACAGTGCCGGTTGAGACTTTTGCTTATCAGAAGTTAATGGGACTTGAAAGTAGTGGGAGGGTTAGAGGAGTTGGGTTTGGAGTAACCTCTAATCAACTTAATGCCAAACGTAATTGCCAAAGTAGAATTGAACCTTTGGATTCTGGCATGGTGAGTCTATTGCTAAAAGAGGTTCAATCCTTGTGCCAAGAGGTTACCTACTTGAAGTCTCAATGAACTGATGATGCACATATTCTATCTCAGGTCATTTTTAAACCATGGTTTTATTAGTTGGTATTGAGTTGCCATAATTAAAAATAGATAATGAATACATGTGCACTTTGGATAAGGTCGATGTTAATTTCTTTACTTGGTTTGTGATTAGGGTGATGATGTTGAAAAGAATCAAAGGAATAACACACCCTTAGTTGGTGAACCCATAAGAGATACTTTGACAACTATACCTACATTAGCTAAGAATAACGAGGCATATATTAAGGCTGCAGGTCAAATTAAAAATGCCAGTGTATTAAGGGATAAAGATGGAGCTGCTCATACATCTAGGGCTCCTCATGTTCTAAACCAAGTGAGTTCACATTCTGTATGCGCATAAATGTGGTCTTCTCATACAAAATCTTATATTTGGCTATTTGTTTTTTTAACACTATCATACCTATTTTGAGTATTTGCAGGTGAGTTAGCAAAGAGGAAGTGCTAGAGGCAAAAAGAACATACAGGTGCAAATAAACAAAACAACTACTCTTTTTTTATTTTCTTGCATTTAGCTTCATGTTGTGCCACTTGGGTAAAGATGACACTTCCTTTAATAACTGTTATAATTATGTTCTTATTAGCTATTTTGTCTTAAACAATGATCATATCATTTTCTGACAACTAGTTTTATTTAACTAAATTAACTTCAAGGAGTTAACAAGTCCTATATAATTTAAATCGGCAAGAAACATATTAGTGTGACAAATAGGATGGAAAATTCCACAATTGGCATTCCAGGACCCTATAATCTCGTAAATCAAGTAAATCCTTATTTTGTGCAGATAAACATAACATTACAGTATAATATAAAAACCTTGCACAGTTAACTTTTCATTATTGAAGTTTCTTTTTAATTTGTAATTTTATGTAGTCGTATGATCAAAACACAGCCAGGAGGAAAATACAAATACTTTTGGTTACTCAAATCAATTGAACATCGATTGAAAGCTGAATTTTAACCAAAGAGAGCAGGTAAGACATTAAGTAATTTTCATTTGAGCAATTTTAAGAGCAGACTTGGAAGTGAAATACTTCTAGTGCCTATTATTTGAGCAATTTATATAATTTGGTAATTATTTGACTATTGTTTTCATTTAGCTGAAACGCATCCAGGGAGATAGTAAGGGTGATTGATTAACTTCTATGCCTTCACCTCTTTCAAGAGAACTTATATGCTCTAGGGTAATTAATCCATATGCAACAACGCCAGTGCACATTTTTTTCCTAATATGATATTTGTTAAATTGGAATAGATTATTCAACTCATTTGGCTGTTTTTATTATTTTAAGGATAACTTTACTCACCATAATCACTCATCATCTGAAGAGATGAGCCGTTTGCCTTGTAGCCTTACAAATTTGAAGAGCACTCGAGTTGAATTTAGGACTTGTAATAATGCTGTCACCCTAAATGATGAGATTTCTAGAGATGGTTGTCGAAGACTTATAGTAACTGCACATAATCAGCAAGCACAAAATTCGATCAATGGACAAAATAGGAAGGAAGTAGATCCTTCTAATTTTCAGCCAAGTATCAATTTTTCTAAAAAGCAAGCAAATAAGACACTACACAATCAGGTAAATAATTGTTGAAAGATGTTATGAACTTTATACTTCCAGTGTATTTTTACTCGTGTATGTACGTGGTTTTCTATGTTTTTTCTTACTTCAACATCCTCACTCAATTATTTCATTTGAATGAATCTTAAGTATGGTCATGCTGAAATAGAAAAGTTAGTCGATAGGGTGATTGAGGAAAATTCGGACATGGTGAGAAGTTTCAGGAACCTAAAGAGAAGAGAGTTTGCTCATTATTTTCTGGGCGGCATGGTATATAAATGCTTGTATATTCTTTCATTTAAGGTTTGATTTGTCGTTTACTTTGGGTTAACTAAGTCTAAAATAAAAACATCATTTATTGTAGGCCTATATTGAGGTTAAAAAGAAGCTAGACAAGGACTTACTGAGCAACATTCTTTACGAAAAGTTGTTCACTACTGTTCAGCAACCTAGTAAAGAGTATGCTATTTATTTTCATTTAGGGTTTTGTGTGTCTTTAATTGAACTCTATTGTGTGTCTTTAGACTTGATTCTGCCGAGTCTACGTCTTAGTAAATCTCTTTGGTTATCTTTTCTAATAGTTATTTTTTCTATGTGTTTTAATTGTCTAACAGGTTGCATTTCTGGAGCTAACATCTCTCAGTGAAGGAAACAAAGATGGAGATTTTTTTTATATATTTTTGGACGTTAGGCATGTTTTGAAAGTGCAGTTTTTTGGTAGTATACAGAGCAATAAAGTATTCAATTAGTTACCTACAATAAAAAATTAGCAGGATGGATTCAAAACAATGCAACAATATTTATTTTTGATTACCTTAGTCTTTGTTGCTGTGTCTATAATTAATTTTTTTCAGGCACTAATGTGTAATTCATTTAATTAATGTTTGATCTATTTTAATTTGTTGCTTTGTTAATTTTATTCATTTATGTAGGGTGATGCGCGCTGGTAATTAGTATAAAACTTGTCAATTAAAAAGAGAACAATTGTATACAATTGTTCTATTTTTAACTTAATAAGTTTTATATTAATCACTAGTATTATTTTTTTAAAAACAAAGACAATACTAGTAAACTTTTAAGTGTGGGGAAAATTATGACTTCTTGCATCTTCCAGAGTGGACATAGCATAAAATGGCCATACATAAATTATGGATAATTAGTACTCACTCCACATTTATAAGTGTAAAAAATATAGCTTTACCATCATTTTCATTAAGTGTGGAGAACACCTCTATACACTTAACTTCCTCATATTTAGCCTAAGTGTGGGCAACTGCTATTTCTCCACTTATAAGTGTGGTTATTAGCAAAATTAAATATGGAGGGATGCAAGCTTTTTTGTAGTGATATCTTAACCTTGACAATGATCTCTTCATTGAGTTAAATTAGGCCACTTTTTACTCTCTGATTTCATCAATTATACTTATTAGCATATACTTGAACATTGAAATGAACTGTATTTTACACTTATCTACCTTCAGGTTTTTGACAATAATTTTTTCAATCGAACTTTTTGCATTAATTTTTAGCTGCCTTGAGATCTTACACTTTTGATTTTTAGCTACTTTTTAACTTTTGGCTTTCATACTTCTGATCCAAAGCTTTTGAAAATTAGAAAAAGACGCCAAATTTGGGTAAGATATGCAATAAAACTAATTTTAGGGTTTTTTTTTAATGAAACATGCTTGTTTTGTGTGCTTAGACTTCTTATGATGACTTTGCTGGTACTAGTTATCACAATTACTACTTATATCACAAATATTATATTTTATGTGGTTAAAGGCCCACCATAATTAGCAAAATAATTAAAGTTTAATTGGAGAGTTTCGGCCATTACCTCGATTTAGTCAGTGCTGGACCCTAGCGCTACTCTAGCTTTTAGTTTAAAGAGAATTCTAATCTCAACCATGCCTTCTTTAGATCAGCACATCACAAGTCCATTCCATTTCCTACCTCGGACCGTAGTCACTAATTAAATTTTTTTACATTTTTAAAGATAGTGGGACTTTAATCAAGAAATTATAATATTTAAGACATAAGGTTCGATTGAATAACATTCTTTACTAAGAAACTTCTTTTATTGAAGCTTGAAAGTGGAAATATTATGGTGGAAAGATTTCAAGAGGGACTTAAACGGCTAAGATCATCAGAGATGCTTGTTCATAGAGAAATGGAGAATCCCGACTTTTTTTTGGCTCAAGAATACTCAAATGACGGTGTCCCTTCTGAGCACTCAACCTCTTCTTTTACAGAGGAGATGAACTACATAAGATGCCCTAATGGCTACAGTGCATACTATTTTATTGTCTTGACACTTGATAAAATAGTACAATAATGGAGCAAAAACTTTTCAGAGCCATTAATGCTGACAAGACTAGTCATCCATATTGAGATTTTGCATGCCTTCATCTCCAATAATATCTTCCAACCTATCATTATCTAGATATTGATCAAAATCTTCAACAAGTTCAAGGAGCATTGGATCTCATTTTTCAAATAATTCATGAAGATATTTCTTTCCTTTTTCTAATAAGAATTTGCCACCTTCAACATCAAAGAGATAATCAAAGACTTGTTCTAAAGTAGCACTTTTTACTTTTATATATCTGCTAAACTCATTAAGATAAACGAAAGTAGTATTCTCGCAATGTAATAGTTTTGTTCCTTATTCAATTAATGCCCACATTTGGTGATAAATATTGTAAAAACCAATGGCTCTTGCTAAAGCAGGATCACTAGCTGATTCTTGTCATTCTGGAAACTATTCTTGCCGTTAATCATTGGGACCATCTAAATCAACTATTTGAATGTGATCATGGGCTGGTTTGGCTTTCCTATTTTCGTACTCAGGTATTACACAATGTACCTCCACATACAGTCTTTTAATGTATGAAATTTTTGTTAGACCATCCGGAGATGTAAGAATCTAATAGATCCTTCTAAACATGTATTCTTGAAACTTAGTTAGTTTTGATGAAAATGGGTACTTCGAATACGGGATTTTCATAAGATAAACTACCGTTCCATATTCCTAAGCTTTCGTGACTGGGTCATCTGGAGATATTGCATTTGCTTGAAAGCTAACACCATCAACTCCAAATCTATCAGGAGAGTAGATTATAGTATGATTCCCAAATATCATAGGAATGATTATGATAGTATTTAATGTAAGCTGCATACCATGCATTGAACTATTTTTCTTGAACATGAGAACTTATTTTTTCTTGGATATCATAAGAACATCTCAGATACTTAATTGTAACTCTCAAAGGCTAAATCTTTGAGCTACAGGTAGACAGAAGATAGCAAACCAAAATGTGATCTACTTTTTGTATGAAATTCTAAAATATCCATAAGGATTTTACTAGAAGGAGAAACTCGTTCTAGCAGTAATGACATTTCATGTTGGATTTCCTCCTTTCCGGATAGGAGTTCTGCTTTGATAATCACCATTGGCAAGCTCACGAGTTAAGCTATTTTCTAGAGACTTCTTTGATCCCTATATATGTTCAATGGAGAAAGAAAATTGGCTAAGCCATAATTGCCAATACAGGGTCTTCCTTGCACTTACATGTTTGATAAATTCTTTTTCATAAAACCAAATATTCCTTTGCAATCAGTTCGAATAAAAAAATATTGCGGGGCTAAAAAGATTAGGTACTTTTTGATCTCCCTTATGACTGCAAGGATTTCTTTTTCCATCGCAGAATAGTTGTATTCTACTTTATTAAAACTTTCGTTGCAATATTTATCTAGTTTTCCTCCTTCTTTGATTTTAAGTGCTGCACTCTAGTGTTGGCCTCTGTCTCAATAATTAAATCATCTCCTTTATTAGACAAATTAAGAACAGGAAGACTTTTACACATCTTTTTTAAATTTTGAACAATAGTTGAATAATTAGTGGTCTATGTCCAACTTACTTATTTCTTGAGTTTCTGCTGCGATAGTTTTCTCAATTTAGTCAGATCTTTAATGAAGTCTAAAGCATAAGTAAGACATCTAAGAAATCTTTCTAATTGTTTCCTATCTTCAATTTTTATAGGAAAATTCTCTATTTTTCTACAGTATATTTTTATAGGATAATTTGTCCACCTTTTATCTCTAGACCCAAAAGCTCAATTTCGTGTTCAGCATAAATGCATTTGTTCTTACAAAAAATAAGACAAGATCAATGTATCTTTAGGTAACGGCTAAGCCATCATCCTTATGTTATTCTATGGTCTTGGAAAAGACAAGGACGTCATCGATGTGGGCCAAACAGTAGTGGTTAAGATCTTTAAAGATGTTATCTATTTTTCTTTGAAATATTTGGAGTGCATTTTTAAGACCGAATGACATTAGTATCCACTTATAATGTCCTCAAGGGGCGCTAAAAGCAATTAAAAGAATGTTTTCTTCATCCATTTTTATCTACCAATATCTGGTTTTGCAATCCATTTTTGAGAACCAAGAGACTCCTTAAATTCTATTAAAAAGAACTATTTTGTTAGGATATAACATCCATCAAAGACAGTATTATCATTAAGCATTTTATAATTGATTACCATTCTAGTTTTTTCACTTTTTTCTTCAGCATGATTTCTTACTATAACAGCAGGACTAGTGTGAAAACTCTAACTGTTTTTGATTAATCCATTATCTAATAGCTCTTTAATTTGCTTATCAAGCTCTTGGATATCCTGGTGTGTATACACCATTTGTTTGACTTAGATAATGGTGTTGGGATTTAACAAAGTAATATTTGTAAATGTCTTACCCTTATCACAAAATTTTAGAAGATTATCAGAGTACAGTTCTTTGCATAATTGCTCTTGTTGTTTAGTAATCTATTCTTTAATAGATAACTTAAGTAGTAAGATTGTTAGTACAATCTCATGTTGTGCAAGTGTTACCTTCTCACTACGCTGGTTGCACGTAAACTCTATCTTCTAACGAGTGTAAGCCTTATTTAACATATCAATGGGAACTAAGTGATCATTTATTATGAATGTTATTTGGTTTATAGTCTGTGTGCATAGAGAATATAGCCTCTGAAAATTACTTTCAATAATCATATTATGAGAGGATTGATCAATAGGCCATAGAACCGGTATAATGCATCGAACTCCTCCTATTTCTATAGATAACTTTTCTGTGGATTCATTATGGCTCATAATCCTATTATCAGTTATCACAATTTGTAAAGGATTCTTGGCCTTTTCCTACATAAATTCTGGAAATAATGATTTTTTCTAAAACATACTGAACAACCGCTATCAATGTAGACACATAATTTATATTTATTATATTCCTCTAAAATACATTTATTGGGATATAGATACTATTAGGGTTAGTATTGGTAACTTCATAGCATATTTCCATAGTCATATTTTTGAGTAATTCATCTCCGTAGAATGGCTTACTAACAGGTTTTGTTTTGTATCCAATGATTTTTCTATCTAGACTCATACTTCGATCTACACTATATCTTGTGGGTTCAAAACTCATTCTCGTCATTTCACTAGTCATGTTAATTGTATCATCTTCTTTAAGTTCTTCTTCAGCCGATGAAGTCCCTTCTCCCCATTCTGATCTTGCACTCATACTTCCCAATAATTGAGGTTTAATTGTAATTTTACCATTCTCATCAATTTTTATTCCATTTTTCTTATTGATTTCTGTATGGTTGATAAAACTAGATATCCATGCCCTATTAATCTTTATCTCCTGAAGATTGGATTTAATCCTCCGGATTTTTTGCATAGGGGTAGGACTTTCAAATTTTTCTGGCTTTGTCATTGTTACTTTTTTCTTTGGATCTGTGGTATTATATATTTTGTAGATTATTTTCTAAAATATCCATAGTGGGTATCTTCCTCTTTTCATGTCCATTCCGACTTTTTTAACTTAGGGGATAGGAATTTTTTTGACAAATTCATCTTTTAGGCTTATAATATATAGGTCGGTAATTAAACCCAACTGATCCATTGCATAAATTGATCTTCAGCTCTATGATAATTTGATTACTAAATTTGGTATGCCTAATATCACAAAGCAAAGTATAAAGATCAGTATTTTTACTATTGAATTTGGACACTTCCAATATGGATATAGTTGTACTTTTTATCTTTATTATGCCTAAGGATATTTTTTCAATTAATGAGATTAACTTCTCCTACATCATACTCACAATCTTTTATCTCTAGGTCTCCTTCCATCATTTAGTTGAAATGTAGATTTTTGTAGATCATGTCTTTTTGGATTACGGGAAGGACCCAATCTCCTTTAACTTATTCGTTTTCATTATCTATAACAAATTCTTCTCTTTAAAGATCACGAAGAATAATTTAACTATTTTCCATCATATGACTAGTTTCTTCATAATCATTTTCTTCATATTCATCTCCTAGTACAATCTCAGCAATTCCCTTATTTTTTTTAGGGCTAGATCTAATGTTTCATCTTGCTAAGTTCAAAATAGTCTAGACTTTCCAAGGTTTCAATGAGTTTGCTATTCTTCCTATTTTTTGCATTCATTTGTATAATGACCTACTTCTCTGTATGCCCACCTAAACCTGGCAAAACTGACCCACGATCCAAAACCCGAACCGAATAGCCCAGACCCATACCAGACTCGGTATCCGAAATATGCTCATTCGAGAGTGGACCCGAAATCTGAATTGACCAGCACCGAGCCATACCTGATCCGAAATTTTCTACAAAATTGCTTATTTTTGTATGACAAGCGTATTGGACCAAAAATCGATAGACCCAAAGTCGACCAATGCCGAAGTTCACCCAACCCAAACTGAACCAGCCTGAAATTTTACTTAACTTGATACGTGACCCGGCCCAAACTTAACCCAACCCATACCTGAAGCGAATGACACATTTGCTAGGCCTATGCCCAACACTTGCAATTGTTTTTCCTGACAGGACAATGAGCAGCTTTCCTAACAAATCTTTGTTTTTTTAGGGCTTGGTTTATTATAATATTCTCTTTTATATTTCTCTCCCTTTTGCTTATTATGCTTTTTCTTATAAAACTTTCTTTTTCTTCTCCTTTTTAGTTGTTTTCCCCATTGGTGAGGATTATCCCAACAAGCTAGAAATTGCTTCTTTATTTTCTTATGCTTTTGGAGATCAAGACATTGATCATTGACCCATTTTTTTAGATAAGAGATTATTGAACCAATGGTATTAACGACATCTGCTTTTTCAAGTCATGTAATGTACTTTTTATTGATTATATGGTAATTTGTCATACAATATACCAAGACTAATTTCATTATTCACAATTTTACAATAATATTGACTAAATTCAGCAATATAATTCTGCAGGTATCCCATATCCCATAATTCTATGTTATTTATCTTTCTTTGCCATTCTCTAGCCTTTTCTTCAAAATCAAATTGAGCTCTGATGAATTCAGTTTCAATTTCCTTACATAGATTTTTGAACATTTCTGCTGGTGTTCCTATAATTCATGCATTTTTATCGTCCTTATTTAATGAATCATTCCAGTCAACTACAATGTTAGAAAACTATGTTGAATATAGTTTAGGAAATTTTCAATCATCCATGAAGTATTTTAGTTTAAGACACTATTCATGCCTCTTTTCCAATGCTTAAAGATTTTTTCTCTATTACGAACTTCATCGATGTTTAGAATGTATCCCATTTGGCTTATTGGGGTGAGACCAATTTCTTCAAAGGTCGTCACTTTCCTTGAGATAAATCCAAATGAAAAATTGATTATACGTCTTACTGGAATAAACCTAGGTCTCATAAAATGAGTATTTCTTCTAGAAGGTTCACCAAATTCTTTAGCCTTGAGAACAACATTATTAAGTAGATTGGTCTTGAGCTCACCTATGTTGAGTTATTCTCCAATCTCATTGAACTCATTGTCAAATACCCTTTTACCATATTTTTTATCCAGTTTTCTTCTAATTTCTTCTAAAGCTACAATACTAAGATCTTCTAATTTAATTAGGTTCATTTGTTGATATATTTCTCCTTCTAATTGAACATTATTTATCTTTTCATTTTCATCAAATAATATGTCTTGTTTGTCAACTATGACACCCATGATTTTGTTTAATTCTTTTGGGTTTTGTTCTTTTTCAAACATATTATGTAGTTCTACAATATTGTACTGCTTATATTCTATCCTCTTCTCCTTTATTTACCTTCTCATATGATTTTTCAGTTGATTTTCTTCCTACTTCTTTTTGGATTTTTATATCATACAAAGGAAATGAATTTGTGTTTTTAGGGTTTTGGAAAGGATATTTATGTTGAAATAGAGTACTAATACTTAAAGTAGATTTTTCACTATGTCTAATCTCGTTAACTAAAGGAAGATAGATTACAGATGATTGCTCCTTAATCTCCTTAAATTCAGTGTTCAGTGTTAATTTTAGCTAATTTAGCTTTTAATTCTAAAACTGTATTAGTGATATAGTTTAATTGAAGTGTTACAGAAGTGATTCCTTCTGGTGAGCAAACAACATGTGAATAATTAGGAGTAGGGCAAGTAGGTGATAATTTAATCATTAAACACAGTCAATTAGCTCATTAATTAGCTTAACTATCTTAATTATTTGTGGTCACATAGCTCTAATACCAAATTAAAGAGGATCTCGAATAGTGCTTATGAGAGAAATTACATATATTTAAAATTAAAATTTTCAAAAGTAACTTTCTAAGGATTAGGGTTAAAAATGCAAAATTTAAAAGTGTAGGGAACAAGAAAAATAGGGAGGGTACCTCAAATTAAGTTACATAAACTTCCAGGTACTAGAATATTAACTCTAAAAAGACAAGGTTAAAAATATTAATGACTAGAACTTCATTGTACCTGAATGCTACCCTGAAATAAAGTGTCTTTGGTTTGAATCCCTTTGCTTGTTATATGCAACTCAATTCATATTTTACCAAATATGATATAAGAATAACAAATGAACGAGATATATTTCAATAAATATTTCTCATATTTAGCTAAATCAACAAAAATAATTGCCAATAAGTGCAATCTATAATGACCTTAAAATGTCATAAAGTTCCACATTTTACGTAGTAATAATTTGTAGATGATCTTTCCTACATAAAATCTTCATCTTTCCCAATTTTCGAACTTAATGAAATGTACACATAAATCTTGGGTTTCTAGATAATTATCTTAGCCTTATCTCGGTGATTGAGTGACTGATGCGATTAATCACATTGACTTACAATCAAGTTGGCCTAACTCTAAGTTTTCAGATGGTTAATTTGACATAAAGATAGAGCTATCTGACAATGTTCTATAGTACCTTGATCACTAGGCGATTGCATGGCTCGACCTATCAGATGTTTTCATTCCAGGTTAGACAGACATGAATATGAGTTATATTTTGATTCTAATAAGATGCTTGCAACTTAACTATAATTTATACAAAAGAATTTGACTTTTAATTGAAAGAAATATGGAGATCAAGTGTGGGTACTTGACTCTAATAATAAACTTAGGGGAAGAGGTTCCTTAGGTATCATTGCCATCTCTTAGAAGAAGATTTTTTGGTAATATCATTTCAATTAGAAAAATATATTTTTGATGTGTGTTCACCAAATGCAAATATGTATTACCAATATTGGTATAAAAGTCAGATCTACTTGTGGGTGTCATTCAGTTAGGTTTCGAGCTAGGTTAATCTCGAATGGTGTCATGTTCAAGTTAATAAAATCTAGTCCGGTTTCATGCTTGAGTTGGGTCGGTTTTTGTTTAGCTTGACTTCAGACCAATTGATATTTCATCCATTAAGCTTCTCTTGCAAAGAAAAAATAGGTTGCCACTATAAGTGCATCTGATGCAGTAGTATATTTCAAAAAAATGTATAGAGGGTTTAGCTTGGGCTTTGACGAAAGGTTATGCAACCAAGTGGAGGTAGGATGCTTACCAATAAGTTCAATCCTCTTTCTGAAGCTCCTAACACTGAAGGGTAATTTCGTCCTTACTTGTTTCGCTGCTTCTACAAGAGATGGTTTCTTGTATAAGTTATATTTTGTATCACGATACAAATATAAATGAACATATTGTTTTGTTTTCCTAGCAATTTAGCTGTGAATCCAATATGAATTTGTGTCAGCAAGTTATTTTATTTTTGTATGACTATAATGTGTTCATTTTGTATAGTTATATGACCACTTTATATGTCTTGTTTCATGTATGCTCACTAAAATTATTAGTTTGCTCAACTAAGACAAATGTATTTTTGTAGCTTTAAAAGTTTGCATTGGCTTTGATCATTAATGAAGATTTAGCATTCGGCAAATGTAATAGTTTTATTGTAACACAACTTTTAATTTTTGATAGGCTTTAAAACTCTTATTTCTAATAGATTAATAAATTGTTGTCATTTTTTTTTTGGTTGCTTATGATGTTTTGGTACTATTATGATAATTCTCAATAGGTTTGAGTTTTTTCTGGTGTTGGATTAAAAATCATGTCAAATATAGTATTTTGGTTTTGGCTCTGATATGAGATTTATGTAAATGTTCTAATTTAGTAAATCATCTCAAATACCTTTTAAGTTTCTAATATGTTGCCCACTATCGACCCATTGCAGCTCACTAGTATTATCTTTTCGCTCACCAAAATTTCCAAAAAATTTTATCCCTTGTTTTGGTAATGTTCCTCACTACAAATGCATGCAGTTTACCATGTGCAACTCTTTTAGTTTTGGTTATTCGACATTACGAAAGTATATTAGCTGAATATAATGACCATTTTAGTGCACTAAAGCATTTGAAATTTGTAAATATTAGCTTAATCTTCATTGTGTACACTAGTTTAAGCTTTTAAGATGTTGCACACTAATAAGCATTCCGACTTACTACTATTATCTTCTAACTCACTAATATTTGCACACAAAAAGGAATCTCAAATTTTGGTGTTGTGCTTACCATATGAAGTTCTTGGGGTTCTGTTGATTCAACATTACGAAAGAGTGACTCACTATAATGAAGTTTTAAACATATGAAATACTTTTGTAAAGGCTAGTTTAAATTGTATATCATATTAATGTGTACATTAGTTCTAAAACTAAGTCCAAAAAAGCAATGACACTATACAACAACTTAATGCATATTTCACATCCAGTACTTATGCTTCTGGTACTGTATTTGAATTTGCATTTGCATCTTTTTGTGCCTATTATTAATCATGTAACTCCTTGCTAGCTTCTTCACTTCGTGCCTTGCTTTAATATCTTCATTCCTAATTATCTCATGATAGTAGCATGCTTGTGATATTTCAAGTAGAAAGTTGTACATGAAGTAAATATAGAGATATTTCTTGATGTTTCGTTAATATATGTTACATTTAATTTATGATCTTTTTCAATAATTCACTTTTCTTTAAATGACAGTGTCATTCTTCTCCCTTACCAGAGCCCGACTTTATGTGCCGCATGCAGAATATGCCATAATATGTGACGTTATCTGTTGCTCTCAGGGGCATTCTCATTCACTACTTTCTTATTTTTGACAACTTCATGTTTTGAATGCCCAACGGCGTCCTCAAAAAATCTTGCAAAATATTTTGGCTATGTGCATTTAACATAGCATTAGAGTTCTCCAAAATATTTAGTGTGCATTTAAGCTTTATAATAGCACTACTAAAAGAAGTGTTCCTAATGATGAAAAAATTCATCAGTAAAAGATTGATATTTTGTCATTAAAAGTTTTAACGACCAAAAGACAAAAATTCATCATTCATCCTAAGTGGTTCCATCGTTAATTTCAATGACGGCTTAAATGTTTTCATCATTATTACCAATAACAACGACATCAATGGTCATCATTACTAGCTAACTAATTGTGACGAACAATATATTAATAACAACCAAATTATTTGTCATTGAAAGTTGCAAATGTACAAAAACATCTAAATTCATGTTTATTTACGATGAACCTTTTTCATTGTCACTTTTAAAATAGGTTATTATAGGACAAAGATCCTATTAATCCTTGCAAATTACAAATAGAAAAGTATTAAATACTGACTGTCAATGATGTTCTTGCAAAATATTATTTGTGCAATCTCTCAACTTTCTTTAGTATTTGATTAAATAAATAAAAGAATACTAATAAGGTCATAATTGAATTGATGTACATTTGTTAGGTTAAAAGCTATTAGTTTACAAACATCATAATACGTACAATATGTATGAACTAATAATCATAAAAAACATTATGGAAAATCTCATACCCCTATAAAGAACAAAAAGCGGGACGAGGGGATGAAAACTACAAATTCGTCCATAAGGTCATTATCAAAATACATTCAAGCACCTACAAGTAGGGGCTTATAATCTTAATTTATGCACCAAAAGTACATTAAACTGGTGCAAAACCTCAACTAGAGCAATAGAAAAACTAGAGTTGTTACTGCACGTGCAATACGTTAACAACAACCACCACTACCAAAGCTATTTGCAGTAGCAACACATCTATTGCTCAAACTACAATAGCTATTTCAATTGCACCAACTCCTATCAAGAGTGTAGTAATAATTGCAACAGATTGATCTGACACCAATCACAATAGTTATAGTCGAGACAGAAGTAACAATAGGAGTACAGCTGTAGCAACAACTAACTTTCAACTAAGTTCAAATGGCTCACATTTGGTCTCATAGTGTTAAATATCAGTTAACCTAGCATGCAAAAGTCACAAAAGTTCACATCTAGTAAAACAAAATAAAGTTTCTCACATGCTATAAAACCCTAGAAAACTTTATACTTATAAATATTTATTTTTTTTTTTGTCTTGTTGGATGGGTTGAGCTTGTGAGATGATTTGAATTTTATGGATAATTCAAGGTGTAATTTTAGGGGTTAGCTTAAGTCAATCAAAGCCCAAAAAAAAAAAAATTCTTTTCTTGATTCTTTTTACCCAAGAACTTTATAAAATTCAAATAAAATTACATTGTGTGAGTGGAAATTATTTTGGAAAAAAATAAATTTCTCTCTTTCCTTTTCATTCAATTGCTTCAACCCTTCTTCCTCATCTCATGAAAGAAAAACCCTAACCCTAGCTTACTCCTCCCCCTTACCTCTCTTAATTAGCCACACTCCATCTCCACCTTTATCTCTCTCTCTCTCTCTCTCTCTCTCTCTCTCTCTCTCTGTGTGTGTGTGTGTGTGTGTTATGTTTTTTCTCTCTCTCTCGAGCTCTTTCTCACTCTCTTTCTCTCACCTCACAATGGTTACTCCAGCCACTGACATTGGCCGCTGTTGCCTACCATAACCCACTGCCGCTGCCTGTGCTTGCCACCACCGTTGCCCTCTGCCTAGCCAACTCTCTCCTCTCCCTCCTTGGTTAGTATGGCTAGGGTTTAGTAAAACCCTAATGCTAGACCTAATTTTTCTATTTATATGTAAATTATATTTGAGTTATGAATCTAAATTTTTGTTGTAAAAATCTCATTACTTAGTTTATTAGTTTTTAGATTGAAATTTGATTGTAGGAATTAAAAACCATCAAAGCCCCCTTCTTTTCTTAACACTTTTCAAGGTAGAAATTTTGATCTTTAAATTTTATATTTGTCTAGCTTGGATTAAATTAGAGAAATTAATTTCATGGTGGTATGAAGTGGAGATTGCATGGATGCATGTTGGAAGTTGTGGGGAGTTGGGTGATAGTGTTTTGGGACAAAAACCTAAGGAATTATAGTCATTGTTACAGTTAGAATGTAGGGTGACTTTGAAAATCCACAAATCCATACTGGCTTGTTGAAAACTTATGACATTTATAGGGTCTATAGATCTCAAAGTCTTATGTATGAAGAATTTTGAATCGTGTCAATCAGAGTTAAAATCATAAAGTTATAGTGGAAATACAGAGGCTGCATAAACCTAGACCGCATTGGGATGGATTGAGAACGTTGCTAAATTTGAGATAGTTACTATTGGAATATACTAATCTTCTTATAATGAAAGTTAGATAGACAAGCAACGCTTTCCAAAATGGGTTTGATCTCTAGAATCCGATATATGAATCATATGTTATGGCCTCTAGAAGTTGGACCTAGATTTTGTTGTCAATCTAGAAGGTTAATGTGAAGGTTTAATCAAAGGAAAAAAATCCCAAATATTCACAAAAGTCACTTGGGAAGTCTAACTTATTAATTAGGCATAGAAATAGGCTTCGAAATAATTTATGGGCTATTGTTCATTTAAGTTTGATTATGGGATAAGTTTAACTGTTAACAAAACCGTATTAGAAATTAGATAGGCCCAGTTAGGAAGTCCAGCTCAAACTTAGGCACCGCATCTTGCCAAGTAACAGCCATGCTTTAACTTCCTTCAACATCCCTTTAAAATGTGCTTTATGTGGGTTATCCTTTACATTGATTTGAATTGATATTCGAGGGACCTTCTTGAGCAGTCCGATATGTTGTTGAGGCATTATTGTTATTATATGTAGCTTGGTATGAAACCTTGTGTTGTTCAAGAGTACTTTCAAATAATGTTGGACTTCTATTAGGTTGTGATGGTCTAATTAGAAGTTTGGGGCTTATGAGCGATTCTCAAAATGTTAATAATCTAATTAAATGAATTACGCAAGGTGTCGAGGGGTTGCTCCTGATAATAAGAAGGTCATATAGCCTTCCCCAGGTAATTGCATACGTGATCAGTGGCTATGTGGCATCTCATTAATAGGCGTAGTCTAGATTATCAATAACCGTCCAATTGACGGTAGGTAATGAACTAGATAACCAGCTGCACCTAAATCAATTGTAGGTCATAAGACCTAGTGAGGTTGATCGTCTTTGTTTTTTTGAACTTAAACCAAGAGAGACTTGAATGAACTTAGGGGTTTGGATCGGTTTGATTGGGAACCATTTATAAAATTGTTTAAGATATCTTCCCTTAATCCTTGAAATTGTTTGAAATAAATTTGAATTATGTTTTGACTGTTAGGGTTGCTTGTTATTGAGCTGCATCTCATTTTTCTAAATGTTTTGTTTTCAGGTGATGATCATGAGCATAGAAATGGGACTCAAGATTAGAAGTAAGCCTGATGACACATACTATTTAGGAATGTTATGTTGAATAAATTCCCTTGATTGAACACCTGACTTTTGACTATTATACTTTGAATTTAACCCCTAGTTAGACTTTATTATCGGACTTTTAATACTAGATTCTGTAATACATAGCCTTGTGTTTCCTAGCAGAAAATACAGCGATAATGCCCTATTGGGTTGTTCGCTACCACTTAGGGTTAAATATCAGTAATGAAATAAATTAGAATTTTTAGGACATTACAAAGTGGTATCATAGCAAAGTTTTACGGACTTGAAAGCTTGCTTGAGAATGTTGTTCTCTAAAATAAAAGTTTAAATCCATAGACTGAGGAACTACGTTGAGAGTGAGTGTAGGAAGGGAAAAAGGGGTGCTTTTATATGCATA
This sequence comes from Carnegiea gigantea, assembly GCA_029747015.1. Taxonomy (NCBI): domain Eukaryota; kingdom Viridiplantae; phylum Streptophyta; class Magnoliopsida; order Caryophyllales; family Cactaceae; genus Carnegiea; species Carnegiea gigantea. The sequence goes on along the minus strand of JAKOGI010000520.1, from coordinate 312,240 downwards.
AATGTATTGGAATACGTGTCTTACTTGCAATTATTTGTCTATCGGAAGAATGGTATACAACATTGCCCTTGCATAGAGGCTGATATCTTCATAAAAGGGTAGTTAAGAAACCTGAGATTGACCTGGTTGATCATATCCATCAAATTTGGATAACGATGTACAGATATATAGGGGATGTACCCAATAGTCGCTTAAGGTTTGAGCATAATCAGACACATTTCTTCCTTCTAACCCTTCGAGGTGACCAAGAGTGGGACTACTGAGTTGATGAGTTAAACCCTAAAATTCGAGAGCTTCGTAACTACTGGAGATGTTGTCGATGTGATTGGCAATCAAGGGATATAGGTTTTATGAAATTAATTGACCATTTACTCGAGGTAGGCCTATATGACCAAACCCCTACACCTATAGACCAGGAAGATACCCCACCATCCATTGATGAAGAAGACACTAGGAATTCCACACCTGATGAACCAAATTAGGCTAGGGAAGAGGGAGAACTAATAGAGGATGAGAACCATGAGGAAGAACCTATGGAGGATGAGAATCCTGAAGAGGAATCAGTGGATGATGAGGACCCCAAGGAGGAACTTATGGAGGATAAGGACCCTAAAGAAGATCTAATTAAAGATAAGGACCTGAAGAAGAACCAACAGAAAAAGAGGATACTGAAGAAGACCTAGAGGAAGAACCTAGGGAGGAACCTAGAGAACAATTCAACCTTGAAGATATGACCTCTCTATAAAAGCTGGAAAACTGTGGTAGGATGTAACAGGGGATGTATCCACTAAATATCCCTAGTTGGTAGAGGTTGGATATTGTGCTGATTAATAGTAGCAGATCCTAGGGGTTAAACATTTTGTTTAGTTTAATCTAAGTCCTAGGATGTTGCTAGAATGCATATGTAATGGGAATAATGATGCAATACATATTTACTATTTTTGAATACGTGTATTTGACTTGCCTATTCAATTTACATGAATGTTTTTGCTTATGTGATTCTTTAAGAACTGTGTACTTGACCTGAACGTGAAAGCTAGTGGCACTAATAAAGTGTGTATGAAACATATGATCATGTAGGATAAGAACTCAACTTCACAAGTGTTAGGGCAACTGGTCATTATGAATGATACAAATTGATACGATTATGAATGTGACTATACCTCTGTCCAGTGATGGTGATGTAAATCAACATGGATTGTTAAAGTGTTGTAAAATACATATCGAGAACTACTAGGAACAGAACTAACCTCAGTTAATTTTTAAACCAGGATGTTAGGAAATAATGAAGAATCCTAAATCAGACCACAACTCACTCCAAGACCGCGCATTAGCCTAGAAAACACTATGGCTAGCCTAAGGGAAAGACAAGCCCTTCGGCCTAGAAATGGGAGTGAAACTCCCAACAATGTGGATAAGGCAAATCCACTAATTGGGACGGACTTTACCAGTCTCTTGTTTCTAGAGCTTTTACAAAAGCAAGGGGAATATGCACAACAACAAAATGAACACCTCCAAAAGATGGCCGAGGTCAAAGAGAAAAAAGAGGTGGAGGATAACTCTCACATATTTAAGAGGCTTGCTAGCCACAACCCACCCACATATGATGGTGCCAATGATCCTAAAGCGTTCAAAGATTGGATTCGAGTCATGGATAAGTCTTTTGATGCTTTATAATGTCCTAAGGAATAGAGGGTGGGATTTGATGGATTCTACCTTAAAGAAACCTTTAGTGGGCTATTTTATGGAGAAAGTAATAGGAACCTGGGTTTGGGTGAAATGAATTTAAAGAATTACTCAAAAATCACTTTTAACCCATATCTCTTCAAAAAGCCAAGGAAAACGAATTTATGCAGCTATAATAAGGGAAGATGAGTGTACTAGAATATGCTTCCAAGTTTATAGAACTCTCCCGATTCGTTCTTGCCTAGGTGGTGGATGAAAAACTAAGGATGACTCATTTTGGACCAGGACTTAACCCAAACCTTAAGAAAAGGATGTTAGTGCATTAGCATACCTCATATGACAATAGGTTGATAGGCCCGCAAGCGCACGATGGCGTTGTAGCAATCAAGGTTGATCCCACAGAGAGTAGGTTGATCTATTGGGCTATATCCCCTCAAGATATGCTAAGTAAGATTCGAATTCAAGTGGTTTTGATTAACAACTGCAAATAAACTGTTCTAAGTCAAACATGGGAAAAATGCCTAGGAATTTTCGTAGTTATGAAAGGGAATTGAATCAAAATGATAAACATGTGCCTTTCTCTAATTGGTTAATTTTGAGGAATTGCAATCTGTACAGAAATTCAGTCTATTCTTCTAAAATCAACTAAATTTGCCTAAACTAAGTAAATATCGCTCTTTCAAAATAATTTGACTTAATCCAAGTTTAATATTTTTAAGTACTTAATTCGAGTCCTCCCAATTTGACGATCTCTCTTTCGAGGTGATGCAACTAAGGTTCTAACAAGCAGTCCAACAATCAAATGTCATCTTTCGAATGTTCGCTCGATTATTTCAAGTATGCAAGTAAATTTTAGCCAAAAATCAACTCACAATATAAATAACACTCGACACAATGAAATCAAACCAATCATGAAGATAAGTACAATTGAATAGCTTAAAACATGATCCAATAATAATTTCCACAAACTACTAAATCCCTAGAAAAAATTAACTACTCACACATAATAAAAGATTAAACAACTAACCACTCTAAAATAATAGATGTAAAGACGAAAGAGAAGGGAAAAGAGAAGAAATGCTCAGCCAAAAATGACTCTTGAACCATCGTGCAAACCCAGGATGAAATCCTTGCAAATCTTCACTTCAACTGTATCTCTCTTTTTGTCTTATCTAAACTAATTCTAATATACTTGAAGAGAGGAAAGGAGTATAAGATGAGATGATGGGGGTGTGTGTGAGGATGAGAGCCCCCATTTTTTGTAGTAAGATTCTAGAAGACGAACAGCCACACGTAATAATGGGATAATAACCACTATGAAGTCAAAGAGCTTATGAGAAAACAAAAAGTCTCGCCGAAAATGAAGACACCATGGACCATGGCATCCACCAGGGACCAATCGTGGCCAGCTCAGGCTCTACATTATTCTATTCTTTCTTTCTTCCACAGGCATAGCAAATAAAGGGTGCCTATGGGGAGTCCAAATACACTCATTTAGGATCAAATTTAGGGTAAAATAGTCCAAAAATCTGCAAAACACATAAAACAACCATACCAAAACATAAAATGAGAAAAAGAGAATAAATTATCACATAAGGTGCATAATTTTCCCTCAAAATGCAGCAAAATGACCCTAAGATAATATACATTAAACACTTATCATAGGTATGACACAGTTGCCAATATGGAGAAGGCGATGAAGGACAAAAATGAGTTCTACAATGAGTAGCGATGAATAAGAGGAAAGGGGACCAGCGAGAAAATCATCACGTCTAGAATCACTATAAGAAGCCTCGAGAGCATTATCACAATAACAATGGTTTGCAAAGTAGGCACCATGCTAGCAATTGGTCTAGAGTAACCTGTAATGCTTATGGAAAGCCAGGACACTATGCACGTGAATGTTGTACTAACAAGAGATGTTACCACTATGGAAATCCTCAGGATTAGTGAAGGATTTCCCACACCCACTGCCCCCTACTGATTAGAGACATGCAGGACACCACCCATAACAATACTCCTAACACATGGGTAGGCTACCAGCAAATCTGAACAACCAAGCCTGATTTCCTCAATAGAACTAATGACGCCACCCAATCCACTGCCTTGGAACACGAGAGGTAAAGCTTTGTGATCAAAAGGATGAAGTTAAAAATGCTCCCAACATGGAGACCGTTCCCTTTTCCATTATGTTTTATTTGACTCTAGTGCTACACATTCATTCGTTTCTGTTAAGTTAGTTGCAACCTTAGGGTAAGTCCCAATATCTAAACATTCTCTATTATCTATAGCACTCCCTGATGGGAAGACAGTGAGATGTGAGAAGCTATATATAGATTGTCCTACTTAGATTAACAGTCATGAGTTCTTAGCTTCCTATACAAATTTAGGTTAACTGATTTTGATATAATTTTGGCTACTGACTGATTATTAAAATATCAAGTAGAAACAAATTGTCCTAAATAGAAGATTACCCTAAGGGACCCAACGGAGAGAAGGCAGTTCACAAAGGGAATGTCCTAAAGTGTGGAATGAGACTTATTATAGCAATGAAAGCCCAAAGGCTATTAGGGTGAGGTTGCAAGGGGTTCTTATGTAATGTAATAGATACTAAACACTTCAACCATCTCTTAAGGATATCCTAATAGTTCAGGAATTTCTTGATGTTTTCCCTTAAGAAATTCCAGGCATGCCACCACCTAGGGAGGTAAAATTTTTGATTGACTTAGCTCGAAGAGCAACCCCTATACTCCAAAGCCCCTGATCGCATGGCCCTAGCAAAACTTAAAGAGTTAAAAGTTTAACTTGATGAGTTATTGGAAAAGGAGTATATTAGGCTAAGTACAACTCTATGGAGAGCGCTGATGCTATTCATGAAAAAGAATAATGGAACCCTAAGGTTATATATTGATTATAGAGTCGGTATCCTCTGCACTGCATAGATGACCTTTTTGACCAGTTAAAATGAGCTAGGACCCTTTCAAAACTAAATCTTTGATGTAGGTACCATAAAATCCGTGTTAAAAGGATAACATACCCAAGACGGCATTCTGCACTCGATATGCACACCATGAGTACGTAGTGATGCCTTTTGGACTTACCAATGCTTTAACAGCATTCATCGACCTCATGAATAGGGTCTTTAAACCTTACTTGGACTAATTTGTAGTAGTATTTGTAGATTATATATTGGTTCACTCGAGGACACTAGAGCAACATGCTCATCATTTGAGAACGATCTTAGAAGTGCTAAGGAAAAATGAATTGCATGTAAAGTTGAAGAAGTGTGAGTTTTGGCTAGGAAAAGTAGCATTTTTCAGGCATGTAGTGTCAAGAGAAGGAATCTCTGTGGATCCCTAAAAGATAGAAGCTCTAACAAAGTGGCCTAGGCTAAGAATGCAATCGAAGTAAGGAGTTTTCTAAGGTTGGTAGGATATTATTGAAGAGTTTTTAAGAAGTCCTCTAAGGTTGCAACATCTCTTACTAACTTGACAAGGAAAACCACTAAGTATAAGTGGACCAAAAAGTGTGAGGAAGCCTTTAAGGAACTTAAGAGGAGATTAACACGTGCACCTATGCTTGCATTACCCATCAACAGCGAGGATTTTATGGTATATAATAATGCATTAGGTTATGCCTTGATCCAAAACTATCGTGAAATTGCTTATGCCTCTTGACAACTAAAACTCCATGCGCGGAAATACCCAACCCATGACTTGGAAATAGTAGCTATGGTATTTGCATTGAAAATTTGGAGACATTATTTGCATGGGCTATAATGTGAGATCTTTACTAGTGATAAAAGCCTAAAGTACCTATTTTCACAAAAGAATATACCTGAGGAAGACAAGGTGGTCAAAATTTCTTAAGGACTATGACATAAACTTCCAGTGTCACCCAAGGAAGTTAAATGTAGTGGCCGATGCGTTAAGTTGCAGGCCATACCCCGACTCTTAGCTATCTATTGGCTTTACCCAGGGACTTATGCAAGGATTTTAGGAAGTTGGGCAAATATGGTAACAAAGAGGGACAAACCCATGCTCTGTGTCATAGAAGTGCAACTTACCCTTATCGAGGAAATTCGGGTAGCCTATGACACTAACCCACAACTAGAAAGGGTTAAGGCTGAAGTGCTAATAGGAAGGGCACCTGGTTTTGTGATTCACAAGCATGGAATCTTAAGGTTTCAAAATCAGGTATGTGGTCCAGTTATAGGGGAACTTAGGAAGAAAATTTTAGATGAAGGCACAACACCTCACATTCTGTGCACCCTGAAGGAAACAAGTTGAATAAGGACTTAAAAAAAACATTTTGGTAGAGCAACATAAAACAAGAAGTAGTAGACTACATAGCTAAGTGCTTAACTTGCCAGCAGGTGAAATAGAACACCAAAAATTTGCAAGGCGCTTACAGTCATTGTAGGTCCCTATAAGACCTGCCTTCTTTATTTTACGTTAACGTGGCTGTCTTACCTTTTACATTATAAAATTCGTATTTTTATTAACTATATGAGTTAAATTATTATTGATATGCTTATGTGAACGATAATTTTATTAAAAAGAATATTTTCATCGTTATTAATATTATTATTTTTATTATTATTATTATTATTATTATTATTATTATTATTATTATTATTATTAGTTTTGAAAATCTTTCGATGATTTTTAGTAAGCTTTAATATAGGTTATTAGCGAGTATTAAATCGAGTGAGAACCCGAATACCATTAGGTTGCCAACCTTAGATATAGTTCGATGTTTATTAAATCGAACCTAGATATGTTTGGGAATGAATAATCGATGAATGCTCACGTTATCGATTATTGAATTTAGAGTTGGGGACGCGAACCAAGCTAGTGGTACCGATTCCTAAGCAGGTTGGAATAAAAATATAAAGATGGAGAAAGAGGGGGCATTTTAGTAATCTTGCACATGACCACCTTTCTCCTTCCTCTCCATACGACCCCTCCAGACGCATCACTCTCTCTCTCCTCTCTGCACTTCTTCTTCCTCCCCATTCTCTCCTCTATTATAGACGCCGCCCAAGCTCCCAAAACTCTCGATTTTTGACTCAACCCAGCTCGAAAATCCTCATATTTCACCTCCCCATCATCAAATCAACCCCTAGCTATGAAATCTGGGTGAAAAACGAAGAGGAACCACCGGGATTTTAGTGGACTTGGGCGTTGTTTCGGGGCATCAAACGCATACCGAGACTCAGCCATGCAACCTTGGCTCTAGCTTCTTCAATTGCCATGCAAATTAGGGTTGAATTTACAGCACAAGTGTCGCTCTCAATTTTAGTTCAGTGAGTGAATGTTTGGGGGTGAATTTGGGTTTCAAACTGCACAGATAGGGCATGGTTTGGGGTCTGGTTGTGCACTCAGTGAGCTAGGGCCGAGGGTTGAGTTTTTTTGGCCCTCAAAGTCGAGCCAAAGCCCTTAGAACGGGTCATAAGCTTGGAGTCCATGTGGGTGTTTCTCGCCTGCTAAGTATTAGTAGTTTCAAAATCATTTTAACCCTTAAGTTGCGATGCATGTCAGTTTAAGTTTAGTCAGATTAACTGAAATTATGCATGTCCTGTTTCAGCTGTATTTAGTTTAAATCGATACATGTTAAGTTTAGTTAGTTTATGCCGGAAAGTTATTTGAAAATAACCTGACGATGCCTTGAATCGATACATGTTAGTTTAGTTAACTAACGTTTGAAAATGGCTTCGAATCGATATATGTTAGTTTAGTTAACTAATGCTTGAAAATAGCTTCGAATTGAAATGTGAATTTTTAGAATCGATGTAATAGCCCGACCCTAAATCATGTTTATTTATTTAATTAAGCTATATTATTAATTTTTCACATTTATTTATCTCATTTATTATCCCGGTTGGGAGAATTCATTTGGGGCTCCACTTTGCAATTCGAGTTTCATTTACCGAAAATATTTTTTCGGGGAAATTGACATTAGGCCTCAATATTTATGATTTAAAAGATTAAATTATTCTTCATGATATTATATTTAATTTCGAACTTTGAAAAAAAAAAAATCAAACGCACTCGGTTTAAGCTAACTTGCGAACCCGAGCTCATTTAAGGCCAATTTCGGCCCAACATGTCTTTACCTAATTTGTTTAGCTAATTATCATTAATTAGGCCTAATTACCCTTAGCAAAAGTAGATTGTGAGGTTAATTTGCAGCCAAGTATTTTTGCTTCATTATCAACCAAGTAAAAAAAAAAAAGAAAATATCCACACCAAAATACAAGACTTTTCTTCCTCTCTTTCTCTTCATTTTGCTGGCCCTTGTTGCCGTGCCTTTGCTGCCCTGCTGCTGCCCCTTTTCTGCCAGAGAACACCACCAGAAGTACCACTATACAACCACCCCAACACCCCTCCAGCGACCAGCCACCTTCTTCCCCCTTCAAGCATCACTCACACCTCTCTTTTTCAAGCATCAAGTGAGCAATTCTTTGACCTATCATGCTGATTTTTGTTTCTTAATTTTGTCTTTGTTGGTTTTTATTGTTGATCATGCAATTTTGATAAGAATAAGAGTTATATTTGAAGTGTTAAATGGTTGGTTAAGCAAGTAAGCATGCTAAGGTTGGGTTTGATCTTGATGATGCAAGTTTAGATTGAAGTGATGGGGTTTTGATTGTTTTAATTGAGATTTTGTTATCTTTGGCATTGTTAATGAATATCAAGATGTTTATGATAACTTAGATGAGTTAAAGAGTGATTTTAATTGGTGGATTGTGAAGAAAAGATTGAAACTAAGTGATTTTGGGCTAGAAACAGACCCAAAATAGGGGTCTGTTTCGGATTAAACTGGCAACAAACGAGGCATGGAAAAAATGTGATTTTTGGTGGGTATCTAGAGAAGGATGTTAGATTTTATTGGGATTTGGAATTACTCAATTTCAAGCTGTGTGGACAAAGTAATGACCAATTTACTCAAGACTGTGCAGAATACATTGAAACTGGGAACTGAACTGGAACAGTAATTTTACAGAAAAACTGGTATTGAGTGGGTCACTGAAAAATTGTGATTTTTGGTGTGTGGATAGATCAATGAGTTATCTTTCAAATGCCTTTTGAATCACCTTAATCCGAGTTCTATGAACAAAGTTATGGTCGTTTTCCTACGACTGCACAGATTGGACTGAAATGGTGCATGTTTGTGTTCTACCCTAATTTTAGGGACCTTACTGTAGGAATCATACTTGGTGTCCTGAATAAATATTTTAGTGGACATTATGAGCTTTTCATATTGGGGTTTTACATCTTATTTGGAGGTTGGGAGTGAAAGATATGGATTTTCTAATGCAGACCATCAAACGGTAACATAAGTGAATGCAGAAATCGAGACATTTGGAAATATTTTCATAAGTTTCTATACAATTATGGGTATTGCAAGGAAATTAAAAATTGTAGTGAGTTCAACAAGTTTGTTATTGCATAGAAGCTTACTTGTGTTTGAGAACTGAGTTAAGTGAGCATGAAAATGAAATTTGTGAAGTAAGCGGAGTAATAACTCAAAATCAGTGTCCTTTGGACCAAGTTAGGGTGTTATATGAGCTTTTATTAACCTCATAGCACCCCTTATGACATAAAGCATTTATCACCCATTTCAGAAGCATTAACCATTCTATTATCCATTTCAGAAGCATCACCCTTTTCATTATCCATTTCAGACATATAAGAAACCCATATTTCATTTATATCAATTAAAATCTCTTCATTATCACCTCAATCATTTCCATTTGGCTTATTTTGCTTCAATTTATTGTATTTCAAGTTCAATAACCCTAACTGATTTAAATCAGTTCATTTTGGTTTCACTCGTCTTTTATTGAATTGAAAGCAGTTTATTATATTGAAATGCACAAGTTATGTATCCCATTTCATTACTCAATTTCTCTTACACCTACTTTTACTTACTCAATTATGTGAGTAAGGATCATTTACTGACTAAACATGCTTACAGTAACGTTTATGAAAGAGAGTTGAGGCCTAGTTTATCATTTCCATTGTGCATAAGTATTATCAAGTGAAATATCATTTTAAAGACTTTAGGTACGTCCATTGCTTGTATCTTTATAAATCAGAGTTCATTTATCAAAGTATCATATTTGGTAAGTATATCAATGAATCAGTTTACACAGTGATTTATTAGTTAATTAGTGACCCCATCAGTTGTCATCTATAGGGCTTACGCCCTTCAGTTACCCGCGCGGCTTCAGGCCAGGTCCCGATCGGCTTGGCAGGTGTACACCTATCCATAGATCGTAACAGTATCAAGGGGTTCACTATCAGATAATAACTAGCAATGCAGCTTTACATCATCTTATTCATTGTTTTAACTAAATGAATTGCAAAGCGGGCCCAATCAGTGTTTCAATGATCATTTAACAATTCAGGAATGCATGTACTGAGCTTCGGCTCACAGTTCGAAATATTTTTCATGTTTTATTTTAGGCAAATGCTCAGAGAATTGCCCTCATACCAGCAAATCAGTTGAAGAGAACAAGTGAAGCATGCGAATCCGGATGGATCAGACTTTAAAGCTGTAGTTTGAATACTTCAGTAGATGGAGATGTAGATATTAGATGGTGAATTATTTCCTTATGGTCTATAAACCCTATATTGGTTAATATTGTTCTGAATGGTTGATCATATGTGAAGGTGTATGATTGAAGCTAGCTATGCTTAACTATGTCATTTATAGCACCCATATTTCAAGCCTTGCCCTTTTGGACGGCGGTAATGCCCCCATCATTGGATTCATCATATTACAATTGACTGATTTATTAAGGACAATTTAAACAGTGAATCATGTTTAATTTGGGGGCGTTACAATCGATATATGTACACTTGATTAATTCATGGCTATTTAATAGTTTCAAACCGAAATATGAATGCTTAGAATCGATACATGTACACTTAGTCAATTCATACTTGTTTAATAGCTTTGAATTGAAATGTGAATGTTTAGAATTGACACATGTACACTTAGTTAATTCATGCTCGATTAATAGCTTCGAAATGAAATGAGAATACTCAGAATCGATACTTGTGTGATTAGTTAGTTTATACTTGAACAGTGACTTCGAAATAATAAATGAACACCTCGAATCGATGTCGGCTTATGTAGTTAAATCACGCTAGTAGCCTTGGAAATAATTTATGAATGTTGAAATGAGCATGTTTGCGCCTTGATTGTAATACATGAATGTAATCGAGTTTCATGCCTTGTAAGTTTAATTCAGCTTACTAAGCGTTCGTTTCAAGTTAATGCGATATGGATGTATATTTATGTATATATGGTTATAACTGTTGGCTGTAGTGCATTGCTAAATCATATCTGCTTGCTCGGTAAGTTATGCATTGGTAAGTTTACATACTGCTTTTTAGTATGACCTTAGGGTTAGAATGCTAGATTGTGAAATTGAGACCGAGATGGTAGTTGGATGGTTTGATGTAGAACTATGAATGATTCGAGGTTTCCTGTGTTCGGTTGTTATGTAAGGAGGGAGCCTGGGTTGTGATTTACCGTAATCATGTGGATTACGAGGCCATGTGTAGCTTATTCTGCTAAGTTGAATTATGAAGTGTCATGAATGTGCCATGTGTGAAACCCTTCCCTCTTAAAATTGTTAAATGATGCTATGTGAATGATTTGCAAACTTATTAATCTTTAAAAGGGTCGTTAAAAGCATGTTTTCACCATTTTAAATGTTTCTAAAGGTTCACCAATTGCCTGTTGGTTTGTAAGATGTTTGTAGCGTGGAATGATCCTAAATCGTCGAACGACTCAGTAACTGACCCAACTGAATAGTCGATAGATTTAGGAAGTTTAAAAGCGAACTAAAAGTGAGTTCGAAAATGTTTTAAGGCTTTGGTTTGTTTATGTCTCCTCCTTTGAGTTCAAAAAGGATTGAAACAAAATGAAAAACAGCAACTAAAGTAGTTTTATTACAAAACTTAGTTTGAGTATATGTTAGCTAAGTGCTTTAAGTTTCGAATGAGTTTTGAACTACGAGTTAGCAAATTCATTACGGTTTTAAAAGGGTTTCCAAGTTGAAAATGAGAGAGCCATAACCAATGGTAGGGTTATGTGCTATTTTGCTACATAAGCATATATATGAATAAGCATAAGTACGCATATGTGTAAGTAATTATGTTTATGTTTATGTGTACATTGAGGAGCTACTCTAGAAACTTTAAGATTAAGTCTGAGAGCCAGGGATGGTGGCTTAGTATCCCGCCTACATAACATAAGCTATGTTAAGATGACTCAGGGATGGTGGTTTGAATCCCGCCTGAAGTCTCAGTATGTAAGTTATGTCTCAGCATAGTATGATATCTGTCCGGATAGGCATATGTTGCTGCTCGAGTTTGGCCGGCTCAGGATGACAGTAACAAAGTACCTCTAAGAGTTTAGTCTCCTCACTTATGTGATCAAACCGTTATGTATATTTCTTTTAATAAACGATGATCTTACGCCAAGGGTATTTTCCTAATGAATAAGAAAAGTAGTTGGCATTACACCTTTTTAAGTATTTTAGAAAGAAAGGTTTTAAGGGTTATTATAGGACCAATACGAAAGAGATTCTTTTAAAGAATAAGAGCCTTAATGAGACTAAAAAAAGAGCTTTATGAGCCTCAAGATTACTAGGAAAAGAGTTTTTATGAACCCTACAAGGCTAAGTAAAGTGTTTTCAACGAAGGAAAGGAAAATTTTCATGAATGCCTAATGAAGAAGGTTTCTAAGTACAGTTGGATGCAATTTAAAGTAATATGTGGCCATACTCTCATAATGCATCGAGCATATGAGATTGAATGTGCATGTTCTATGAAATAAAGCTCCTTGCATAATTTCTACTTCCTGTGTTTAAGCATCTCGTGTAAGTGCATTGGGTAGGCAAGGCATAACTCACATGTATATCACGTAACCTATAAAAGAAAGTTTTATGCTTAGCCTCGTTGCTCGCTTATGTGTTTGACTGCTTGTTAATAAAGGAACTTAGTCATTCAGGGACCTAGAAATGTGTTTGAGTGGTTAAAATGAAGTTTGTGGTTAGTGATCCTTCTACAAGGGTTTTGTGAATGCCTAATATGATAGTAAAGTATGAATACGTGATATGTAACTATTAAAGATATTATTGCCTGCAATAGTTTTGGTTTTAAGGGGGTCGGGGGACACTCACTGAGCATGTGGTTGCTCATTCCACTACTCTTTCCCCTTATTCCCCAGGTTTTCTTTATAACAGGAAGAAGTTGAGTCAGCTATACCGAAGTGGAAGTTAGCCTTGCTTAAAAGGAGTCAAGTGCGCCATAGTGAAGTAGTCTTACTCCTTGATGATGTTATAAAATGTATTCTTAGCTTGTAAACATATGTAAACCAAGTATTCTAGTTCATGTAATACATATGGTATAAAAGTCACTCTATATGGCCGTATGAGCCAACCATCTAATTAGTTAGATGTCTTCTTGATCAAAGTTAGTTATACTTTAGGATGTAAACCCCATTACTCCAGTTGTGTGAATCATTGAGTTGTATCTTTCATTTCTTCTTTATTAATGAACTATATTGTTTGAGTACTCCGAGCGAATTGCTCGTTGAGTTATGAGCTCCGGCGCATAGCCGTTGAGCTTATTTTAATATATTGTATGCTTCCGTTAATTGCAGCGGTTTATTATAAGGCTTTTAACCTGGAAACGTTCAGTTTTTAGGGAAAACTCTGTCCATTTTACCCCAAAAATTTAAGTAGAAAGTTAAGAGAACGTAACGCTCCCGGTCCTAGGGCTGGGGGTATTATAGTTCCTGAGTGAAAATAAGACTCAATTTCTACTGATTTGGTGGTACGCTTACTGCCCACACAAAGAAAGAATAATGCAATTTGGGTAATTGTAGATAAACTTACAAAATTGTCACATTTTATAGCAATGTGAAACATATGGACACTGGATCAATTAGTGCGTGCCTAATTGGAAGAGATTGTTCGACTACATGGGGTATAAGTTTTATAGTTTCCGATTAGGATAGCAAATTTCAATATGGATTTTGGTAGAAATTACAAGAGGCATTTGGGACTTTATTACACTTCAGTACAGCCCTTCACCCAGCTGTAGTTGGACAAACCGCACGAACGATCCAAACCGTATAAGATATGTTGCTAGCATGTGCTTTTGATTTTAAGAAAGGGAGCAATTGGCACTGATTATGTTCTTCTGCAACAATAGTTACCATTTCAGTAATGGGACGTCCCCTTATGAAGCTTTATATGGTAGGCAGTGTAGAACCGCACTGTGTTGGCAAGAGATTAATAATGCGTTGACCATTAAACTTGAACTAATCTAACTACTACCCTAAACATTAAGGTAATCTAAGAACGACGAAGGTGGCTCAGAGCTATCAAAAAAGCGACGTTGATAGAAGGCATAGACCTAGAGTTTGAAGTCAGAGGCCAAGTTTTCCTTACGGTATCTGCAACCAAGGGTTTCACGAGGTTGGCTATGGTAGGCAAGCTTAGCCCTAGGTACATTTGGTCGTATCCTATCACTCAAAGAATAGGGAACCAGCCTATTGATTGGAGCTACCACGAGAATTGTGAAGAGTGTATAATGTTTTTCATGTGCCACAACTGTGCAAGTATAGTCTTGACCCCTTCCACGTCATCGAACCAAACCCCCTACAACTTCAGGAAGATGTGTCATATGAGGAGCAACCAATCCGAACCTTAGATCACAGAGAAAAACAACTTCATATGATAGTACCACTACTGAGAGTCCTTCAGGCCAATCACGAGGTATCAAAAGCGTCCAAGGCACCAGAACAAGAAATGTGAACGAAGTACCCCGACTTGTTTGACTAATTAGGTGTGTGCAAATTTTTGAGGACGAAGCTTCCTTTAAGGGAGGTAGAATGTAAAACCCGATAAATTTTTATAATTATAAATATTTTTTTTTTGGGTGATATTTGAGAGGTTGAACTCATAAAATGATTTGAATTATATGGATTACTTAAGGGTGTAATTTTTGAGGTTAGTTTAAACCAATGCATGCCAAAAAAAAAAAAAAAAGACATTGATTTCCTGATTTTTTTTACCTAATAACTTCAGAAAATTCAAAAAAATTACCTGTGTGGGTGAAATTATTTTTTTTAAAAATAATTTCTCTTTACTTTTTATTCTTCGCCTCCAACCCCTTTTCTTCTTCTCATACAAGAAAAAACCTAACCCTAGGTTACTCCTTCCCTCTAACTCTCTTAATTAGTCCATATACAACGCTTCAACATGTTATCACATAGTCAATCTTAATTATTTGAACTTTAGTCGCTAATAACCTGGAAGAACAAAATTAGGACGTTACTGCCATCCTATAGAGGATAAGGCTCAAACAACTTACCTAATACTAGTGTTATAACACACTTTAGCTTATATAAAAACCAAATGGTGCATATTTTATGCGCCCCCAACTCAAACAAGAGTTTAGCAACCCGCACCTTACGCCTTGATGAACCTTAATTTCATGAAATGTCACTATGTGCTTCTCTAGACTTTATTGACTATTCCTTGCCTCCCTAATGCTGATCAAGTGAGGACTTTACAACTTATTTACCTAAAACACATAAAGCACAAAAATATTCAAATACTGAGTCAGAACCCCATGCGTTTACTCCTATACTATGAAAATAAATTCATTTTTCAGTGAGCACGCATTTCAATTTGTTTTAGTTTGAAATCAGGGAGGGAGAGAATTATATTAAAACTGTTACTGGTTATTATCTGAAAGTAGAACCCAAACTAATGAGCTTATATGTATAATGTGATCATTGAATAGGTGCACACCTCTTAGGCTGATCGAGACGTCTGAGCTGAAGTTGCATAGGTGAACTGACAGGCCTAAGCCCTAATAACGAATAACTGGTGGGTCCACTTAATTGTGTGGAAAAACAAGCTTGAAAATGATTCATTGGATACTTGTATATTATGATATTTCTAAAAAAATGTGAATATTTGAAAGGTTCAGGTAATAAATGTATCTTGACATGAAGGTCTCTCGCATCTTTTGAAAATACTTAATTACTGGCTCAGCTGCCGAAAGTGTCCCCACTTCTGTTTTGAATGAGTCTTTCATTACTAATTATCACACCATTTCCGCATGATTAATTTTAAGTGAATAAGTACACACTTCTGTATATGTCGTATCTATAACGAATTAAAAAACATCTTTCTTTAGAAATCTCTGTTTTATTAGTAGGTTTCTTCTCACTTAAGCCCATTAATCCATCAATCTATTTATAGGACTCCCTTGCAGGTATCATTGTCTCCCATGTTACTTTATATCATTTTATTTATTTATTCATTTATTTTTGTTAGGGGTCTTAATTCGTAGTAAGGTATCACCATAAGTTCTTTTATTCAGTATGATCTTCAATATGTTTCATGGTTGCTGTTGTTATTATCGTTATCATCATCATCATCATCATCATCATCATCATCATCATCATCATCATCATTATTATTATTATTATTATTATGTCTTCTTCCTTTTCGTGTAGCCCACAATATAGTGTGGTACTTCCGCAAAAACTTGGATTAAAAGCTATTCATTAAAGAAGTCTAAGTAAATTTCACTCATTTATTTATTTAAACTATGACCAATCTCTCATATATACTAATTAAACTTTGAAATAGTAAACCTTATACTATGTTATTAATAGACGTACTTGACTTCAGGAGTTTAGTTAAGCATTCTCTAACCGCCATCCGCCTTTCTCACTCCTTTTGTTTGATAACTGCAAATTAAGTGAGAAAGAAATACCACATTTACTAATGCTCAATCTGTGCCCAAAATGTAACCTAACTTACAACTTCATCTTTGAAATTATTATTATGCACATTTTCTTTTAAAAATATTGAACTCTTCTATTTTCCACCTTTCTCCCTCCTTTAACCTAGTAGCTCTCTTCTTTCTCTACAAGCCTATAAATGGGCATACTCTAACACAATATTTGTTTTAGGAATTTCTTAGGTTGTTGAAGATGATGTGCGATGAAAGTGGGCTTACGTGATGGTACGTACGAAAAGGTTGCTGGTCTTCTCCTCGGGCACTGGACCTGTAAAAAGCGCACCCATAGGTTGTGATCTTGGGAATGCCTCTCCGACGGTCAAGTCAATAGAGGGTCACAGTAAAAGACAAAGCAGTAAAGAGAGAATACGTGAAGAGTGAGAAAATATACCAGAAAGAGAATCCTTTTTCCGCAGTAGGTAGGTGGACATTTATAGCACCTGTCCCGAAAGGTAAAATAGTAATTTCCACATAGAGGTTTCCCCAATGGCCTTACCGAGAAGCTTGCTCTATAGGGCTCCCGGTTAGGGCCCTAAGGGTTTCATCAAGGCCTGGTTTATCTACCTGGACCTAGTCCATAGTTGGGTATGTGGGGCCCCGCCCGAGAAATCATATTTCCTGAATCATTTAGCCCTTCACATTTTGCCTGCATGTAGGACCACACTGATAATCAGGCAAAATATGGACTGCATCTGTGGAATAAAGGTCGGTGGGCCTCGGGAAATGGCCTATTGATGGTTGGGCGCCCTATCCTGGACTGACACTTGGTTGTCGTCCTCTAGCCTATTGGACTTTTTGAAACAACTGATTTCCCAAGGCTAGACGGTGACCTGGGAAATCATCCGCTCTAGGGGTATAAAATGGGGCTGCTAAGAACTACATTTCATGCTTTGTGTGCAAATTTCACTTTTGCAAAAGGTTTTCCAAGATGGGGTTCCCTCGCCTACTGAAGATGGATGGGATGGCCCTCTACCTCTTAGAGAACTTTGAGTGGTACCGTAGGGAGGTTGCCTTTCCTCCTCTACCCTTACCATCCAATTATGAGGACCTTTGCCCGGATTTCAACCTTACCGTGGCTGAGTAGGCCGCTAGAGACTTTGGCCTTCCCGAGTTGCCCAAGTGGTATTCCTTGTGATGCTTCTTAATGATGTTGTCAGGTTGGGCGTTTTACACAGATGGATGATTGGCATAATGGAGTCGGCCCTCAAGGAGTTACGGTGGAGCACCTTCCAGGCCTAAGTGGGGCGTAACAGGAGCAACATTTTTTGGGCTCCCTGGTTAGAGATAGATAATGACTAGGAGGAGGAGAAGGAGTATGGTGATGCATCTCCCCTTCCTAGTGATGACGGCGAAGAGTGGAGTTTAGGCCTATCGTGGCTTTTCTTATGCTTGTTCCCTTCCTTCCATCTTGCCCTCTCTCTCTTTGTTTCTTTTTTAAATTTTAACCGTAGTGTACTCCTTGAGCTTCAACAATAATAACATGTCGACTTTTTTCTTTATGGCCTGTGTTTTTTCATGTACTTTTACATGTTTAACCTAGCCTACGGGTAGTGCCGTAGGGGGCGGATCCTTTGGAGTGATGCAGCCGAAGGGCTGTCACCCTTGGGGCTCGGTTCCTAGGTTCATGGTGGGAGCGATCGGCCTTAGGGCCCTATTGCAGGACCCTCGGTTAGGCAACGATACGAAATCGCGGCGATTAGCCCATTGATTGTGCCATTGAGTCGCGGGCCCCGTCTAGGGGGTTGGTGATGATCAAAGTAGGTCTTGAATACTTAGGTGCCACATGGCTTAGGCGGAGTGGTGCCTTGGTTCTGTAGCCACCTCAAGGGGCGTGTTGTCCTTTACTCTCCCTGTTCCCCTCTATAAAGATAGAGTTAGACTTCTCGTGGAGGGTCACTTGATCCCGCTTCTAAATCCTTTCATAGAGAGAGAAACGACTTTTTTAGGGGGAGAATCTCTACTGTTTTCTACATCATGGGTTTCCCGACGTCCTTAGTACCGAGCAGGCGGCTGACTATGTCAGGGAAACTTTCAAGTGGCACTTGAGGGGGGCTACGCGCCCTCCTCGGCCTTTTCCTACAAACTACCATGAGCTTTACACACACTTCGACCTCACCGCAGCTGAGGAGGCTTTACATGACTTTTGCATTACCAAGATGGTCCAAGCTATTTTCTACACTATGGTGGTCAACGAGGCTTTCGAGCTGGGTGTCTTGAGTAGGGACCTGGCCGAGCACCTGAAGCTGTGCATAGAAGGTCTGCAGTGGTACATGTGCAAGGTTTGGCTGTAGCTTGATAAGCTCAACCTTTGGTAGGCGAAATACTGCAGATGAGCTAATCTAGTCACAGAAGCTGCACCATCGGACGGTTAAGAGCAGAACTTGGAGTCGAGTGACGCTCTGCCTCCTTCCAGTGATGATGAGTAGCCACAGGTTTCTGTTGTAGCTTGTCTCTACATTTTTTGTATCTCGTTGTAAAGTTGTCTTGTAACCTATGAGATTAACAAAAGGTCTTTCCTTTACATAAGGACTTAGTTTCCTCATCAATGTTTTTTGTTCTCCTTCATGTAATGCTTTTATAAAGGTGCAACGGCCAGTCCGCAGGCTGCGGCTGGGAACATAGCGAATGGCCAAAAGGCTGTGCTTGAGAACCGTTAGCCCCTTTTAGGGGCTAAAAGGCATACCAGCAGGCTCTTAGGCCATGCTCGAGGACCATTAGCCCCTTTTGGGGGCTAAAGGTATAGCGGTCAGCCATTAGGCCGTGCTTAGGTACCCTTATCCCCTTTTGGGGGCTAAAAGGCATAGAGATTACCTATTAAGATGTCCTTGAGGATCCTTAGCCCATTTTTTAAGGGGTTAAAGGCATAGCAACCAGCCCCTAGGTTGGGTTATTGGACCCCTAGCCTTTTTCAGGGGGCTAAAGGTGTAGCGGCCGACCCTTAGTCCACGCTATTGGACCTTTAGCCCCTTGTGGGGGCTAAGGATAGAGCGACCGGTCCTTGGGCCACACTATTGGATAAGGGGCTAAAAGTGGAACGACCGGCCCCTAGGCCATGCCTTTGGGCCCTTAGCCCCATTTTGGAGCTAAAGGTGTAGCGGCCGGCCCCTAGGCTACGTTATTAGACCCTTAGCCCTATGTGAGGGCTAAAGTTGGAGCGACTAGCCCCTAGGCCGTGTCGGAGAATCCCCTACCTTGGGGTTATTACGTGTGCTTGGATGCCACATGTTGGGGACTGAGTGGTGTTCATACCCTTTAGGCGTCTTAGGAAGCGCCCTATCCCTTCCTTCTCCTCTATAAAAACGTAATTGGATTCTTGGGGGAAGGTCATTTCAATTTCGTCTTCAAGCCCCTTTAGAGAGAGAAACAAGTTTTCTAGATAGAGAGAGGCTCTGCTTTCCCTTCGTCCTCATTTAAACTCACAGTTGCATCATCAACTTCTTCTTTAAATCTTTAAAGGGGTTGTGCGTATCTTCAACCTCGCCTTTAACTCCATCTTCAACCTTTTTGAGTTCTCGCAGGTATGTGCTTCCGTGCATTCTTTAAGGGTTGCATCTTGTATTATATTGTATGAATATGTGTTCATTCTGTTCATCGAGTAGGAACATTCTTAAGAGATCGACCGGCCCCCAGAGGGAGCACCATCACCCTCAATTTCTAAGCCTTCCAGCCCTAATTGATGACCGGGTGGTTGCGCGCATTCCCACAAAGAATCAGTTTAGAGAGCCTAAGAAAGGCCCTTATCCCATGCAGATATGTGAGCCCGACACCCCTTCATGATCTAGTTGTGAATATTCTTCCACCCCCATCATCCTTAGCATTGAAGAAGAAGTTGTGTATCCTTGGGAGATTGACGTAGCTGTTTCCCTTATGACAGACGTTCAGAAATGAAGGCCAGCACTAGTTCCTCCGTCGGGGGGAGGACAGTAGTTCGTCTAGTTCCTGCTCGTTGGCTTCTCGTTTTAGGAGAGGCCATGCTCAGAAAAGGTCAGTACCCGAAGTGATGCCTAATGGGACAGCCTTCCCTAGGGCTCCCGCATAGTCGGATCCTCTAGACAGGTCGAGCACTCATTTCCCCAATCCCAAGGTTGTCATCTCCCTCAAGAGACTGACGCTGGAGGAGAAATACCTCTTGCTCGCTGGGTACAAATTCATAATCCTTGATGCCGACGCTACCATTAATAGGTTGACCTCGAGGTATATATCCATCCCTCAGGTGGCCTTCTGTTACGGCGTAAGGTTCCCACTATAGCCGGTCATCATGGAGATCCTAAACAGGTATGAGTTGGCGCTTCAGCAGATTTTTTGCCCACGTCCTGGCACAACATTTGTTCTTTCATTGCAACATGCGAGTTGTGTCGGTTAACCTGCATAGGCTGTGCTTTCGGACTGGTTCGTACGATCCAAAGGGCTCCTAGTGAGACCAAGACCTTGGGTGGTGTTGTTTTAACAATAAAAAGGGTTGTATGATGGCCATCGAGAAAAAGTCTAAAGTAAAGAACTGGAAGTATGACTTCCTTTTCATGCGCCATGAGGTAGGCTGAAGGGACCTTCTGGATTGGAATGATGGAAAACCGATCCGTAGCCTATTTAGGGAGCCGACTATAGAGAAGACCGAAACCACCCGGTACTTTCAGTATTACCTACGGGAAGATGATCGTCCGAAGGCGATCCCATCCTTCATGTCCCAGATAGTGGACGTAGGCAAAGAGCCCGAGCGCAAGCGGATCAAGTTGACCAATAAGGAGCTCTTCCATTGGCTCCCTAAGCTGTCTTACTTCGAGAACGACATTTTCCTTATCGTTGTGGGCCTTCTTATCCTTAAGAATTATTCTAAGGGTACTTAACGTCCCTAATTTGTCCTATTTTTTTTTTGTTCTAACCTAACTTTCTTTTGTTTTTTGCAGAGCAGGCACAGGAAATGCCCTCTCCCTTCAAGAGTGAACAGGCCACTGAGCATGAGATTGCAGCCGAGAATGAGAGGCGCCGCGAAGAGGAGAGGCACCGTTTTATTGAGACTCAGGCACGAAAGGTCTATCTGTTGGCTGCGTGGTGACTTCTTGTGAACAAATGTAACTCAGTGTCAACTTACTTCCTTATTCCTTTTTTTACAGGTGCTAAAGTTAGCATTGCACGGCCAGAAGCCCCCTACGATGTTGGTGAACCTCCCTCGGGCAGATATGTATAAGCACCTACACACGGAGGAGGGCCAAGACATGGCCGCGGCTTTTGCCTCTACCCCTCTAAGGGCTGAGCCCCCTCCCTCCAAAGGCAAGGGGATTGAGGGGCCGTCTCCGCAGCGATAGTCTAGGGAGCGCTCGGTCTGCAACAAGGCACTGAGATCTCCTATTGCGGGCGGCTCTCCAGAATGCCAGCAGGTTACTCCGCGGACTATCGAGGAGCCCTCAATAAGCACTCAGGCTCATGCCGTGGATTTTTTGGCGGATGATCTCTCTACCAAGTATGCCTTGGTGGAAGGCTTGACAAAGTCGGGGGCTCTGGTCCCTTCTAGCTCAGCGGAGCCATTAAAGGTCACAAAGGAGCAGGTGGCCATTGCTGAGGTAAAGCCAAGCCTTCACCTGCTTCCTTTTATCTTGTTCCTTGTTCTCTCTTTTGCTGAACCTACAGAGTGTTTAATCAGGCATCCGCTTGTGCGCTAAAGGTTGTAGGATTGACTCCGTCCGTTTCGGCCCTGGAGGGGTGAATCCTCGATCTCCAAGCAAAGCGCCAAAGTCAGAAGACTCTGCGGCCAAGTACAAACACCGCTAGGAGAAGGTGAAGAAAGAGAAAGAGGCCTTGGAGGTCGAGAAGGGAGACCTACAGAGCTAGCTGGAAGAGGTCGTTTCTAAGGTAAAGGTCGAGGCCGTGGCGGAGGCTGAGATAGTGGCCAAGGCCGAGCATTAGCGCTACTGGCGGGGACATGAGGACCGCACAAAGTTTTTTCATGAACTCTTGGTGACCTTTGCCCCTGACGCTTTTAACCAGCAGGGCTATTTTAAGGGCATACGTCAAGTGCGTAGAGGATCGTCGTCAAGCCCAGGCCAAGGGTTGGGATCCTGAGCTGGTGGATTTCAACCCGCCTACAACTGATGAAGACAGTCCGGGTGACGAGGAGACTAAGCCGCTGGACGGTGAGTCCGCAACCCCTAATGATGAGGACGATGAAGCCGCGGTGCGCGGGGATAGTGATGATGATGAGGATCCCAACATTTGACGTATAAGGGTCCTTATTTACTTTTGTTCTTTTAGTGCCCAGCTTATTGGCCCCTCAGTAGTGTTTGTACTTATGCATTTTATCTAATGAAATCTCTGAATTTTTGGCAATGAAATTCTCGACCTTGTCGTTTACTTCTTCACTTGTTGTTTTCCTTGTGTCTATACACTTTCCATTGTTGGTGCTTTGCAGTATCGTGGCCCTTAAGGGAAACAGCAAGTGAAGAGTGACGCTCCTTGTACGTGAATTCGATAAAGTATAATGATCCTTAGCCTCTCTTAAGGGCTAAGACGTATATCGACTGACCTTTAGGCCGTGCTTAGAAATCCATAGCCCCTTTTGGGGCCTAAAAAGTATAGCGATCGGCCCCTAGGGCCGTGCTTAAAGACCGTATAGCCCCTGGCCCCTAGGCTGTGCTTGACGACCCTTAGCCCCATTTGGGGGCTAAATGGTATAGCGACTGGCCACTATGGCCATGCTTGAAGACCCTTAGCCCCATTTGGGGGCTAAAAGGTATTGTGACCACTCCCTAGGGTGGTGCTTGAGGACCTTTAGCCTCTTTTTAGGGCTAAAAGGTATAGCGACTAGCCCTTAGGGATGTACTTGACGACCCTTAGCCTCTTTTAGAGGCTAAAAGGTATAGTAACCGACCCCTAGGGCCGTGCTCAACAGAAGAGTTGGACAAGCGCAAAATGGCCTTTGCGACTATTGTATTTATTGCAAAAAAAGCACACGTACATAGGCATCATGCTTTTTGTAGAGAAAAATTCACTACTGATAATGCTTTCGTAGATTACTGTTGTGCCAGGTTCACAAAATAGGGCAACTTCAGGGATCTCTAGATGATATGTATCTAGTTGTACTTGATTTGTTACTTTGCATGGACCTTCCTAAGAAGTCGTGAGCTTGCCGTGCTCTCCTGCGCATGCCACAACTTTTATGCGGCAAAGGACAAAATCTCTGACCTTTATGGCATGGAGTTTGATTGTGCAATCATGGAGCCGTGTGACGCTCAGTTTGTAAAGGGCTTCTCATTGCAGGGCATCCCCTTGGATAGAGGGGAAGAGGTCCAGAGCTTGTTTGAGAGCGGCGTTGTTGAGTTCTTCTTGGAACATGGTGAGATGTTGCATGCAGAGTTCTACTTCTACCGAAAGCACTGCCTCGGACCCGTATGTTAACATGAACGGTGTTTTCCCCATTGCTGTCTTTTTGGCCGTGCAGATTGACCATAGAACACTATGTAGTTCGTCGACCCATCTGCCCTTAGCTTTATCTAGCTTCTTTTGCAAGTCATGCAGGATGACCTTGTTTGCGGCCTCGGCCTGGCCATTTGTCTGAGGTGCGCAACGACGATGAATTGAGCTTGACACCCCAGGGTGTTAAGGTACTCGGTGACTTTCACCATATCGAACTGCTACCCATTGTCAAAGATCATCACCTGAGGAACGCCAAAGTAGGTGATCATATTTTCCCAAATAAACTTTCAGATTTTTGTAGCGGTAATGGAGGTGACAGCCTCATCTTTGATCCACTTAGTTAAGTAATCCATGGCGATAAAGGGGTGTTTTCGTTAGCCCGTGGCCTTGTGGAAGGGTCCGAGTATGTCCATACCCGAAGTAGCAAATGGTAAGGGACTGATAATTGGCGTCAAGGGTGTGGTGGGCCATCGTTGGATGGGGGTACACTTCTGACACTTGTCGCAGGTGCGGACCAAAGTTATAGCATCCTCTCATAGGGAAGGCCAGTAATAGCCAGTCCGTATCACCGTGACTGCTAGGACAAGGCCACCAATGTGCGAACTACATACCCTTCGTACAATTCTTCCAATATCTTCCTCCCCATCTTGGGGGTCATGCAGGGTAGCAGCGACCGAGCATAAGATCGCTTGTATAAAATCCCATCGTACAATATGAACCAATTCACCCGCCTCTTTAGGCGGTCAGCCTCCTTGGAGTCCATGGGTAACGTGCCGTCGATCGGGTACACGCATGTGAGATCTATCCATTTGAACTCCTATCCAGCTATAGTACCTCATGAGGGTTAATGCTTCTCTCCTTCAAAGTCTCCCATTGGATTCATTTCGGCTTCGCATCCTTGGAAGAATTGGCCAGCTTTGATAACGTGTCGGCTTGTTGGTTCTCCAACTGGGGTATATGCATGATCAAAAAATGCTTTGGTAGCTTTGTGGCTTCGCGCACCCACCAAGCATAGGCTGTGATAGTGTCGTCCTTTACTTCATAGTCCCTTTAATCTGGCTAACCAATAGCTGAGAGTCTGAAAACGCTCAGACCAAGTCTGCTCCCGCGGTATAACATAATTTCACGCCCGCTATCAGGGCCTTATATTCAACCTCGTTGTTTGAAGCATGCTTGTTCCGCTCTCCCTGGGGCCTATCGATAGTCAATCCGGTGCCACTGCCATCCTTAGTGGACTAGCCATCCACGTAAAGATGCCATGAAGGGGGGCGCGAGCCAATATCTGTAGGTGCACTGGTGCTTTCGGCTAAGAAGTCTGCTACGGCCAAGGCTTTAATAGCCCATCGTGCCTCGAAAACGAAGTCATATTGAAACAAATCTACCACCCACTTTAAGAGTAGTCTGGAAGCATCCAGCCATTGAAGGACAATCTTCAGGGGCTAGACGGTGAGGGCGGTCACTTTATGTGCCTCAAAGTAAGGCTGCAGCTTCTGGCTGGCCATCACCACTGTGTAGGCTAACTTTTTAATAAGAGGGTAATTTATTTTTGCCCCTGCTTGAGATTATATACCAGGATCTACTCCTTAGCTCTCTCCACCACTAGGATCACGTTTATAGCCTGTTCTGAGATTGCCAAGTAGAGTAGGAGCATCTCCCTAGGGAGCAGACTTGTTATCTTTGGCAAATGAGCCAAGTAGGTTTTGAGTGCCTGAAAGGCCTCATCAGCTTCCTCATCTCACAAGAAATCGGCACGCCTTCGTAGGACGCAGAAGAAGGGTTGGCATTGGTCAGCAGATCTAGACATGAAATGCCCTAGGGCTGCGAACACACCCAGTTAGCCGTTAGACTTCTTTGATGTTACGTAGTGGCTTCATGCCTAACACGGCTTGGATATTATCCAGATTAGCCTCTATCCTCTTGCTACTGATATCATGAATTTGAGGAACTTACCTGATCGGACTCCAAATACACACTTCTTTGGGTTAAGTTTCATAACAAACGTCCAGGGTATATCAAATGTTTTCCGTAAGTCCAAGCCATGCTCAGTGTTAAGCATACTTTTAACAATCATGTCATCCATGTATACCTCCATCGTCCGCCCGATGAGAGGTTCAAGCAGTTTGTTTACCAACCATTGGTATATAGCCCCCATGTTCTTTTGCTCTGATGGTACCCTAAGAACGCATCCATAAAGCTCAGCAAAGCATGGCCGGCCATGGCATCTACCAGCCTATCAATCTTTGGCAGAGGGTAGATGTCCTTCGGGCACGCCTTGTTCAGATCAGTAA
Source organism: Carnegiea gigantea (assembly GCA_029747015.1). Classification (NCBI taxonomy): domain Eukaryota; kingdom Viridiplantae; phylum Streptophyta; class Magnoliopsida; order Caryophyllales; family Cactaceae; genus Carnegiea; species Carnegiea gigantea. The sequence continues at coordinate 286,007 of JAKOGI010000520.1, read as the reverse complement.
GTCGACGCACATTTTTCAAGTTCTGCTGGGCTTCTTCACGAGCACCACATTTAAGATCCACTCAGGGTATTAGCACTCTCGAACAAAGTCTGCCTCTAACAAATTTTAGACCTCTGCAGTCACTGCCACGGCCCTCTCAGGTCACATGTGTCGCTTCATCTGGATCAACGGCAGTTTCTGGATGTGGTCGCTCGGGCTCAGCAGAGGCCAAAGTGTGTATTACCAAGGCTTCGACATGAGGGGCTGTGGTTCATGGCTTCTTGTCCGAGGGGGGAGGTCCTGCAAGTCCACGCTCGGTCGACCTTTTTACTACGATCAAATACTGATAAGGTAGCATTTGCGGGCTAGTCGCTAGTCTCCTTGTAGTTTTCCAATGCCTCCATTATCAACCTCGAACTGAAATTGAAGTAGGTATGAAGCAATAATAGCCTTCACCTTATGCAGATGGCCGGGGCTGTTCTAGGATGACATTGTAGGTCATGGGGACGTCAACTACCAAGAAGTCAACCTCCACGTTTCTTGCCTTGTTCTTATCCCAGAAGCACAGCGGGAGGCAGATGATCCCTGTGAGATTCACTTCCTGTCCCTCAAAACCCAAGATGGTGTTGTAATAGATGAACGACTTCTTTTCCTACACACTTAAGTTTCTTCAAACATTCCCAAGTGCTGATGTCTACCAAGCTTCCGGTGTCGATCAGGATGCTTCGGATAATGGCACTGGCTACCTTTCTTTCGACCACCAGCGGGTTGTTATGTGGCGAGGTGAAGTGCGAGCCCTTCCCCATCCCCAAACACCACTGTTGGTACTGTGTCGGCTCCCCTGTTCAACCATGAGAACTTGCTGCGCTCCCCAAAGTTGAGCCTTTCAGGCAGACCGAGTGCTATATTCCACGTATCCCCCGATAATGGTGGCCAGTATCTTAGTGGAGCATTCTTCATCTTGAGGTTTGGGGCACGCGGGCTCACGTTCCTTTCGAAGGAACCGCGGCCCTCTCTTCAAGAATTGGTTGATCTATCCCTTATTGGCCAACTCATGAAGCGCCTTCCTTAACTCTCAGCACTCAGCAGTCGTGTACCCATTTTGCTTATGAAACTCACAATACTTCTGCGCACTGTAGGGTTTAGGTGACGAGGTCATTAGCTGGGGCCTCTTCAGCATTGGGTGTTCCTTCACCTCCATGGGTATGCTGCTGGGGTCCGTGGTGAAGCGGGGGTCTATGATCTCGAGCCAGGGCTCCGATCACCTCGTCTCGAGTTCTTATCGACCGGGGCCTTGGCTTTCTTTGGGGCATCTATGCTTTCAGTGCAAATTTCAGTGGCATGGATAAAGTCGGTAGCTTTCTGTAGCAGCTTCGCTAATGTGGTCTCCTTCTGTTTGGCTAAAGAGAACTTGAATCGTCCGCTCTTTAGGCCGTTCAAGAATGAGTTGTACCCTACCCCGTCTTCCAAGTCTGGAATCAAGAGCACTTCCTAGTGGAAGCGCTTAATGAAGTCTGTTAAGGACTCCTGCGGCCCCTGCTTAATCTTGGATAGGTGGATGCTGGTCCGCCTCTCCTTGTAGCTGGCGAAGTCTTGGAAGCAAGAGACGCTTCTCGGTGCTAAGCCATTAAACCATGACTAGGCTACCCCTTTTAGGGTAGAGGGAAGTATTGGCAGTACCCAGCGTCGTCCACGTCTTGGACGTACATGTTTGCCTTGCACACCCCTAGGTGCTCTTCTGGGTCTGGAGTCCCATCGTATAGGTCTACGATGGGCATCTATACTTTCTCGCAGCGCAGGGCATTGATGATCTCTGCGCTAAACGGAGTAGAGAACGAAATAGGACCCGTTCGGGCGATCGTACCAGAAACTTTAATAGGAGTCTATAGGTGCCTCTTTACCTCCACTGCTGATGTACTCCTTCGGACGAGACCGGCCCTTGGGGATCTGGGTGGAGACCGATCGCCCCAGCGGGATCTCTGACTACGCCTATCTTCAGGGGGGTTGTAAGTGCATTTACGACCCGGGCGATGCTCAGGGGTGCCTTGTCGTCCAGACATTTCCCTCGAGGTCTTGAGGTTTGGTCCTGCTCCTCGAACTAGGTGGTTCATCGGGAGTACATCGCGTCCAACGTCGAGGCCATGGTTAACTTTGCCAACTGTCGCTGGCTCGGGTGACGGCTCTATAAGGCATCCGCCCCAATGGACGGTCACGGTTTTCTCCACATGATCGGTTGTTTCTATCTAGGTGAGCGGCCTCTCTCATTCCATCGTTCTGGGGATGTAACATCAGGGGACGTGCCTATGGGAGGGCTCACAACCTGTGGTAGGCACGTAATCAAAGTGAGGAAGATGCCTTGCGGAACTCGTGGTTTCCACTACCTTCTTCACTTGTTCCGTGACCTGCTGCATGATGGTGTCGGTCATGGTAGACATGAAGTTTTTAAGTGCATCCACCATGACGTACGCCTCTCGCTCAGGCTAGCGTGGCCCAACCGAGTGGGGGTTCGCCCTGGAACTTTCCGAGAGAGGTGTTTAAAAATATCCGTAACTAATAACCCCAACTGAAAACCCGCTACCCAATCCGAATTTTCAAGTACCCGAGCTGAACTATTTGAAAATTTTGCTTTGGGTACCCGAACCAATATTGTTTTCGGGTTATTGGTTCGGTTACGGTTTGGCCGTTTTGAGAATTCGGGTACCCGAAAACCCGAAACTTTTTTTTTAATTTTATTCAAAACTTTTTTTATATTATCCATTCCCTAAAGATTTTGTAAGTCAAATATTCTCAAACCCGAAGAAAAGTACTTTGACTTCATTGCATTGTTTTGTTTGACTTAGTTGGGCATGAATATGATGTTAATAAGCTTATGCCTTATGGAGGTGTGGGCTGATTAAAATATAAAAGGTGGTAAGATATCGAGACATATTGTCATATTGTGCCATAATTTCAAGTGCAACTTGGCGCAATACGACGACGTTTTATAGTATAAATAGAAATATTTATATTATGTATACAATAAAATTATTAGACAAAATAGGAAAAAAGATTTTAGAAAAAATAGGTTATTGGGCAACCGAAAACCTAACCGAAATTATCAGATATCCGAATTTCGATTACCTGAATATTTCGATTCAGATACGGTTCACAATTTTGCCGACCCGAAATTTCGGCCACCCAAACCAAAATCACTTTTGGTTCGAGTACCCGAACCATGAACATCCCTACTTTCCAAGGCATCCTATGCCTCGGAAGGTGCCGGGGCTTCGATTACGGGTGCCTTAACTCTTCGGACCCGTGCTCGTGTAGCTTTGTTGACTATCATCGTTCACCGTTCTCTCCCCACTCACATCGCCAGATCTGTTTTATGAATTTATTGGGTTGTTGAAGATGACGTGGGATGAGAGCGGGCTTACGTAATGGTACGTACGAAAAGGTTGCTGGTATTCTCCTCGGGGAATTAGACCTGGAAAAAGGGCACCTCTACTTGTGGTTCGGGGAACGCCTCTCCGACGGTTAAGTCAATGGGGGGTCTCAGTAATAGACAAAGCAGTAATAGAGAATATGCGAAGAGTGAGAAAATACACCAGAAAGCGAATCCTTTTTCCGAGGTAGGTAAGTGGGTAGTTATAGCACCTGTCTCGAATGGTAGAACGGTAATTTCCCCATGGAGGTTTCCCTAATGGGCTTACCCTGGAGCTTGCTCCGTGAGGCTCCCGGTTAGGGCCTCGAGGGTTACGTCAAGGCCTGCTTGTGTCTACCTGGGCCTGGCCTATAATCGGGTATATGGGGGTCCACACCAGAAATCATATTTTCTGAATCAATATCAATCACCAAATTTCCTACAAAATAATGACAACTGATTCTAAGTTTCATTCATATATATCCAAAATTTAGGGGTTCAAGCCATACTTCACAGTCAATTTGACCCAATTCAATTTAATATCCAATAACCTCTATCTTCTCAGACAAAAAATCATAACGATTAAACTCAAATTTGCTTGGACAAAAAGAATACATAGGTAGGTCATCTTCATGGACAAAAGTCATGCTACACTAGAAGGATGTGTGAAGCATGTTGAGCTTTTTACCTTTAAGAGCATGGAGACTTGCCAAGAAAAATACACGAGTTTTGTGGTGGCTGTCAGGTTAGGCTTCGGCAAGTTCCTAACGGCGCTGGTGGCCACCTTCAACTTGAGGACAGGGTTGTAACTGGCGGGCAGCGGTAGAGCAACTGCAGATGACGTAGGAGGGAAAGTCTTATTTGGACTCTTTTTAGTTACTTAATTTTCCTCTCCAAAAAAAAAAAAAAAAATTTACTCCCCCCCTTCGTATTCCCTAGCTGACCGACATACTTTCTTTCGGCATAAACAAATTGGGCACAAAATCTTTAGTTGAATTTGTTGGGTTTTATGGCCCAAAATCTCGAGTATCGGCACGGGGAGCCCATGCTGCACAGACACGGGCGTGCCAAGACGAAGAGCCGAAGACGAGAGGGACAGAAAAGTGGCACGGGGGCACCGTGCCATATGGCACGGTCGTGCCATGTGGCACTGGGTGACCGTGCCACGCGGCACGGTCGTGCCTCGGGTCTTCTCGCCGCCGCTTTCGGATGGCGGCTAGGGTTGCGCTTTGGTGGCGGTTTTTGGAAGGTGGTAGTTAGGGTTTTCAGGGGGAAACCCTGCCTCACAGACCCTATATAAAGGGGGTCTAGGGCCTTGTTTCAAAACACTTCAGTACTCCAATATAGAATACACATTGAGAGAGTAAGATTGTTTGTGAGGGAATACAATTGAGAGTATTGTAATTCTGCTCCTAATCACTGAAGTGATTGTGGTGTACTACTCTGCTCATAGTGAAATTCGTCGGTGTGCTGTCGCCGTCCGTGGTTTTTCCCACATTGGGTTTCCACGTAAAAATTCCCTGTGTCCTTTATTCTTGTTTTTCATTGTTGCGTTGTGTTCTTGGTTGAATTCTGTTGCATTGTCACATCCTATTATCCCCTTTATTTCTTAACAAGTGATATCAGAGCGAGGTTGTAGGATGTCTTCAATCATGAAGGTGGACATACAGAAATTCGACGGGGAGATTAGCTTTAATCTCTGGAAGGTGCAGATGAGGGCGGTCCTCATCCAGCACGGGCTGTGGAAGGTCCTGCAGGGACCTCACGTCAAACCTACAGGCACAACGGATGAAAAGTGGGCTGAGGATCAGCAGAAAAGGCGTGGGAAGTTGACAGATGAGGAATGGGAGGAACTGGAGCTGAAGGCAGTTTCAGCCATACAACTATGTCTGGCACCTCACGTGCTCCGCGAGGTTCTTGATAAGGTAACTGCTGTTGACCTTTGGGCTAGGCTAGAAGAACTATATATGACAAAGAGTCTAGCCAATAAGATCAGGCTAAAAGAAAGGTTGTACACCTGTCGTATGGCTGAAGGTACGCCTGTCCAGAAACATCTGAATGATTTCAATTCAATTCTAGTTGATTTGGAAAGTCTGGATGTAAAAATTGATGATGAGGATAAAGCCATCTTGCTTGTTGTCTCACTACCCCCTTCATATAAACACTTTAAAGAAATCATGCTGTATAGTAACACGGATACTATATCGTTTGAAGATGTCAAGGCTAACCTTCTTTCAAAAGAAAAGTTTGACCATGACATTCATGCTGACCAGGGTGAAGGGCTGGCTGTTAGGGGTAGGACAACTGAGAAGAAGGGAAACGGTAATAGGAAGAGCCGTTCTAAATCAAGAAATCCTCATGCTAATAAAACCTGCCACTTTTGCAAAAAATTGGGTCACATAAAGGCTAATTGTTGGAAGCTAAAGAACAAGAATGAGGAAACGGGTAAAACTGCTACTGCTGACTGTGTGGTAGAGTCTGAGTCAGATGGGGATGTTCTGCTTGCTACTTCTTTAGCTACCACCTCTGGGAAAGGGGTGGATAACAATTGGGTCTTGGATTCTGGTTGCACATTCCACATGTGTCCTCATAGGGACTGGTTCGTTACTTATGAGTCTGTGGATTCTGGGGTGGTACTTATGGGCAATGATAGTGAATGCAAGGTTGCAGGGATAGGTACAGTCCAGATCAGAACCCATGATGGCACTATTAGAACATTGTCTAAAGTGCGTCATATTCCTGATATGACTCGTTGCTTGATTTCCTTGGGAACTCTTGAGTCTAATGGTTGCAGAATCGTCATGGAGAATGGAGCTCTAAAGGTGGCTAAAGGAGCCATGGTGATGATGAAGGGACTGAGGCAGGGCAGTCTCTACATCCTGCAGGGAGCCACAGTTACAGGAGCAGCTGCGGTAGGTACAGCAGATGAGACGATGTTATGGCACATGAGGCTGGGCCATATGAGTGAGAAAGGGATGACCATTCTGGGTAAGAAAGGTTGTCTTGGTAACGCTAGTACAGGTAAGTTGGATTTTTGTGATCACTGCGTATTTGGGAAACAGAAAAGGGTAAGTTTCTCAAAGGCTAGTCACCGTACTCAGGGGGTCCTGGACTACATACATTCTGATTTGTGGGGTCCCTCTAAGGTACCTTCGATGGGAGGTAAGCGTTACATGTTAACATTTGTTGATGATTTCTCACGAAAAGTTTGGGTGTATTTCTTGAGACAGAAAAACGAGACATTCTCAATGTTCAAGAAATTCAAGGCTCTGGTTGAGAACCAGACTGGCAAAAGGATCAAGACACTCAGGACTGATAATGGCCTGGAGTTTGTTGAATCTGAGTTTGAAGAGTTCTGCATAGCAAACGGCATAGCCAGGCATAAAACCTTGGTCGGGAAACCACAACAGAATGGGGTCGCAGAACGAATTAACAGGACGCTGTTAGAGAAAGCACGGTGTTTGCTTTCAACTGCTGGGCTTTGGGATCGCAAAGCGTTTTGGGCTGAGGCCATTTTTACGGCCTGCTACCTGGTGAATCGATCACCACACTCCTCCATCGAGTTTCAGATTCCAGAAGAAGTATGGTCAGGTAATCCTGTTGACTACTCTAATCTCAGGGTATTTGGGTGTCCTGTGTATGCTCATGTAAATGAGGGAAAACTAGCACCTAGAGCAGTTAAATGTATGTTTTTGGGGTATGCTAGTGAATCTAAGGGATATCGTATGTGGTGTCCTGATTCTAAGAAAGTAATACAAAGAAGGGATATTACTTTCAATGAGTCTGATATATTATCTTCTAGAAAGAATGCTGCTGTTCCTTCTACTGATGCAGGAACTCAGCAAGACACCAACATGGAGGTGGAGCTGGAGACTGCTACAGCTCAAGGTGGAGCTATGAGGGAAGTCCAGGTCACTGAGCCTGGGGCTATCAGCACTAATTAACCTCAGGAGGAGGTTGAGCACTCTATAGCACGTGATCGTCCTCGCAGGGAGATCAGGAGACCGGCCCGGTACAACGATGATGAAGGGCTGATAGCATTTGCACTTTCTGTTGCAGAGGAAGTGTCTGAAGGAACTGAGCCTTCAAATTATACTGAAGCCATCACCTGCCCAAGTTCACCCAACTGGATTCAGGCTATGCAAGAAGAAATGGAAAGTCTGCAGGAAAAACGGGACTTGGGAGTTATGTAACCTGCCTAAAGGCCGACGGGCCTTAACTGCCAAATGGATATACAAGAAGAAGGAGGGCATTCCTGGGGTAGAGGATGCAAGGTGGAAAGCAAGGTTGGTTGTTCGTGGTTGCAACCAACGGGAAGGTATAGACTACAATGAGGTTTTCTCTCCTGTAGTCAGACACACCTCTATCCGATTATTGTTATCTATTGTGACATTGTTTAACTTGGAGTTGGAGCAGCTTGATGTAAAAACAGCCTTCCTGCATGGTGAGCTGGAAGAGGAGATATATATGAAGCAACCTGAAGGGTTTGCTGTTCCTGATAAGGAACACATGGTATGTAAGTTGAAAAAGTCCTTGTATGGACTCAAGCAGGCTCCTAGGCAGTGGTATAAACGTTTTGACACGTTTATGATTGATAATGGTTACATACGTAGTAGATATGATAATTGTGTATACTTTAGACAATATGGTGATGGGTCCTTTATATATCTACTACTGTATGTTGATGACATGCTAATTGCATCTAAAGATAAAACCCTGATTAGCATGCTAAAATCTCAGCTCAGTAAGGAATTCGAAATGAAAGACTTAGGTGCAGCTAAAAGGATACTGGGCATGGAGATTCACAGGGATCGAAAGGAGGGAAAATTATACTTGTCTCAAGAAAAATATCTTGAGAAGGTATTAAGCAAGTTCAAAATGAGGGACTGCAAGGCAGTGTCTACCCCTCTTGCTGCACATTTTAAACTGTCTGCGGAATGCTGTCCGCAAACGGAAGAGGACATCGGTAGAATGTCCAATGTACCATACTCTAGTGCTGTAGGGAGTTTGATGTATGCCATGGTCTGTACCAGACCAGACTTATCACATGCTGTGAGTGTGGTAAGCAGATATATGCATAATCCTGGAAAGGCCCACTGGGAGGGTGTAAAATGGATCCTACGGTATGTAAAGGGAACTGTGGGGAAAGGGCTGGTATTTGATAGAAATAAGGCTGCTACATCTGATGTAGTAGGGTATGTTGATTCTGATTATGCTGGTGATTTGGATAGGAGGAGGTCCATATCTGGGTACATCTTTCCCATGTGTGGGGGCGCTATCTCTTGGAAAGCGTCTTTACAATCTATTGCAGCTCTGTCCACAACAGAAGCTGAGTATATTGCTGCCACTGAAGGGGTGAAGGAAGCTACCTGGCTAAAGGGACTGGTAATGGAGCTTGGAATACCACAATCTGCTGCTGTGGTATATTCTGATAGTCAGAGTGCCATACATCTGACAAAGAATGATGCTTACCACTCGAAGACCAAGCATATCAGCGTCAAATATCATTATGTACGAGACACAGTTGCTGCAGGAGAAATAATGATGAAGAAAGTTCACACCTCCGAGAATCCCGCTGACATGCTTACAAAGCCATTACCTACAGCTAAGTTCGAGCATTGCTTGGACTTAGTGGGAGTTCACAGCTGCTGAGGGCCCTGCGGGGCATAGCCCCATAGGGGGCATCACCCTTAAGGGTGAGACGATGGCGACGGAAAGTTGAAGATTGGAGATTTTGGTCCAAGGTGGAGATTGTTGGGTTTTATGGCCCAAAATCTTGAGTATCGGCACGGGGAGCCCATGCTGCACAGACACGGGCGTGCCAAGACGAAGAGCCGAAGACGAGAGGGACAAAAAAGTGGCACGGGGGCACCGTGCCATATGGCACGGTCGTGCCATGTGGCACTGGGTGACCGTGCCACGTGGCACGGGCGTGCCTCGGGTCTTCTCGCCGCCGCTTTCGGATGGCGGCTAGGGTTGCGCTTTGGTGGCGGTTTTTGGAAGGTGGGAGCTAGGGGTTTCAGGGGGAAACCCTGCCTCACAGACCCTATATAAAGGGGGTCTAGGGCCTTGTTTCAAAACACTCCAATATAGAATACACATTGAGAGAGTGAGATTGTTTGTGAGAGAATACAATTGAGAGTATTGTAATTCTGCTCCTAATCACTGAAGTGATTGTGGTGTACTACTCTGCTCATAGTGAAATTCGTCGGTGTGCTGTCGCCGTCCGTGGTTTTTTCCCACATTGGGTTTCCACGTAAAAACTTCCCTGTGTCCTTTATTCTTGTTTTTTCATTGTTGCGTTGTGGTCTTGGTTGAATTCTGTTGCATTGTCACATCCTATTATCCCCTTTATTTCCTAACAGAATTCATCTTCCACCTCACACATACACAATACTCATTCTCACTCCTTAACCACCAAATTTGATTCCTTATATTTTGTTTGCTAATCTTATGTTTATAGCTTTCCTGTTAAACTTAAATTTTAGCATTCTATTTTTATAGAGTTTGTGTGTACATGTTGCGCAACTCAATTTAAAGAATAATATTTTTCACCAAAATTAATGACATTTACCCATCTCCATAAATATATATCTCTCTCTGTATGCATTTTTAAAGTTCTATATAATTGTATGAATGATATTGTAAATCTTAAATTAGAGGCCACTAACCTCATGCAAGCCCTGCAATATATAAAATTCCAGAAATTGAACTGAAATGTTCACTCTTGATTTTATTAATGTCCTTATAATTAGAAATTATTAAAATCAGTTAGGTTCGAGCTATTACGACATTCTCTCCTTAAAATAAGTTTCATCCCCGAAACGTGAAAAATGAAAGAATTATCATTCGAAACAATCGAAAATATTCGTTTTCATATCTTTCTCTATCTCTCATGTGGCTTCCAATGAGATATAATTGACCCACAAAATTTTATCTAGAGGAATGCTCTTGTTATATGGTCCAATATTTGCGCTTGGTCTTCCTAATGTGCGACCCTTCTACAACCTCCTTACATTGTGTGACATAATTGTGACTTGCATTTGGTATATACTTCCTAAGATGTGAACTATAGAAAATGTTATGTATATGCTTAAATGCTAATAATCCTAATTTATACGTGATATAGTTCATTTTTTGAAGAAAATGTATACCAAATATGCTTTTTCTAGTGCAACTAACATTTGGAACCATTTGATTCTTACCACCATTCATTCTTGCATTTTTTACGCTTATAGTTATTTTCATACTACCTACCTCATAGTACAATTTTCCTTACCTATTAGTTTATAATCTACTATCTGCTCTTCTAATTAGAATCTTACATTAGCAATATCTTCATTACTTTTATGCCATTGACTTTTTTCTTTCTTGGTTATCTTGATTCGTTTATTAATATATCTTTGCTAGTGTACGTTCTCTTGGCCCATACCATTTTGCTAAAAAGGGGGTCTTATTTGTCATCCAAATCCTACCAGATTGGAGTCGCATTTTTGAATTGATGCTTTTTCTCCTAACATTTCTCATATTCGTTAATTTGTCTTACCTCTAAGATTGGCCTCTTTCCACTGTTACTTGATTTTTCATTTCATTTCAGCTTTTAGTGTCTCGTGGATCCTTAAGAGCACTTGTATATTCTATCTAGCATGATCAACTATGTCTTTGAGTCTTTTTTTTTTTTTAAAACCACGGAATGCATTATTTGACCTTAAATGATTACTAACATTCTTATACTTGTGACTTTTATCATCTCTTTCTGTAATTTGTTTTAAGCGCATCCACGAATATAGTCTGCACCCCATTTATTCATAGTAATAAGCTCATACAACTTGCTTGAATTAAAAATGCAATTCAGTTTTCGCTAATGTGGGTAGATGTTTGATTGTTGTAATTCCACCATTCTTCCTACTAGATCCCACTCCTCATAAATGTTCTTGATTCTCCTATATTCAATCTTGTGACTTTGCTAAAATCTGCTTCATGTGAGTATGAGCATATTCTTGTAAATTCATTCTATAATAAAAACCAGGATGTTCAACACTCTGCTTATCCAAGTCAATCTATCACACTTATCATATCGATTTCCGGCTAAAGGGACACCTTGTTGAAACTCAATTGCTACTATTTTGGTTGCAGTTCAATTGTTAATCCCAAGTATAGTTGAATTACCTTTCTCTTCTAGGATTGTTCCCCTTCTTTCCTTCATAGCTCCCTTTGGTCGATAGCTATATGCTTATGTTGGACATTGTAATTATTCCATTCTTTATAATATCATTACTAAATTAATAATTTTGACATTTAACTGTGCCGTTAGTGCGGAAATTATATGAAATAGTCCACTTTTTATCTCTTGTATAGCTTAAATAACCCCAATTCATTTCCATTCATGCGATCGTTTGAACAACTTGATTGAATAATGAATGAGAACTCTTAAGTAACATCAAGTAAGAGAATAATTTTATCTTCTTATTTTGGATATCTTAATCTTTTCTATTTACCCATCCTGTTGAGATGATATAGAATGCCCACCTTTTTGTTTCTCTTGTGGCCTACATTTACAAACCAAGGTTCTTGTGGTCCAAGAGATGTCAAATATTGTTTGGTTTTTCTTGTAGTCTATATTTGCAAACCAGGGTTGTTATGGCCTTCTATTTCTGAATTCTGCATACAATTCTACCTATCTTTATCCTAGTCATTTCATGATGATCCTTCATTTATCAATTACGTCAAAATTTTTGATTATTTTTTCTTTTGGGAGTAACGATTCACTTGGTTGCCATTTTCATCATTCTTATCCTTTTGTTGTACGGCGGAATACAAGATATCCCTTGGTTGTTAGCCTCAAAAGGCACTATGGACTCATGTTACAAGCTGACATCAAATCTCAGGACATTGCGGATAGCTCGGACTTAAGTGGGAACATGATATAATTAAGAATGCAGAATGAGGACTTTTAAATAAGAAAATGTCAAACAATGCCTAATTATGTTGAAGTGAATTAGATGAAACATTGATTATGAGGTTGGGATTGTCTAGAAAACCACTAAGAAGGCGAGGAAGATACAAAAGCACATTAGGACTAGCCGAAACTAAGAAAAGATCTACACTAATAAAAAATGAGACCATTAGAATTTCAAATAGGAGATACAGTATTCCTTAAGGTATTGCCTGTCAGCATGAGGATAAGAGGTTCAATGTCAGAGGAAAGTTAAGCTCTAGGTGCATTGGGTCCTATGAAATCATCAAAAAGTTTAAGGTGATGGCTTATAGACTAGTTTTATCAGCAAAACACGGGCATATGTAGAGTGTTTTTCATGTTTCACTACTTAGAAAATATGTTTCAGACCCAAATCACGATGCCATGATGGAGCCTATACATATTGCCAAAAAACTTGGTTTATGAGGAGTGTGCTATGCAGACACTAGATTGTAGAGTTAACACAACTCTACCATAAAGCATACCTCTAGTTAGAGCTCTATGAACTAACTATGCCTCATCATAAATCACCTAGGAGACTGAGAAAAAAATAAGAAACAGACATCCTAACTTATTTTGAGGTAAATCAAGCACTTCTTTTGAGGACGAAACTTATCTTAAGCGGGAAGGTTGTAATGGTCGAAACTTAATACATGTTAATTACTTTAGTTGATTTCAATTTAACAAAGTTAATCATCGCATTAGCCAAAACTAACACATGATAACTTTAGTCAATTTTAATTTAACAAAGTTGAGCTCCATACTTCAATTCGACATTTTAAAAAAAGTTATTATGCAGTTGTAGATTGAGGTGACAAATTGTCCTCGAAATAAAACTTAGTTGTGCTCCGTATATAACCATTTAGAGTTTATAAATAAATAAAACTTATAATTAGCCTGCTTATAAAAGCGGGCAAAGGTAATAATTTTTATGGATGCACATGTGCAATTTGCTCACCTATTTATGTAAATAAAGCCATAACATGAACAAGCAAAATATTAATAAATAGAAAAGTGGATGTTACTAGATATGGGTGAGGTTAAAATTTTCTTCTAAATAAATTTATTAGAATGCTAGTAATAGCCTAAATATTATCCCAAATGCTTATTAGATAAAAAGAGTAATTGTTTTACTTCTTAAAAACAAA